>JAPEVW010000793.1:0-47500 GCA_027921565.1 Artemia sinica
AACGAGAAATGGATGAAAAGTGTTTTGAGAGAGGTGGGTTGATTGGCAGAAGGATGTCTTAGCGTACTTATAGTGTGATAGTGGGGGTGAGTTGCTAGCGAAAAAACCGTGTTGATGACTTGAAATAAAAAATTTGAACAAGAAATATCTGAAAAAATATTTTTGGTGGGATGGGGTGATGGGAGCGGGGTGTTTTAGAGTACTTATAGTGTTGTACTGTGGGCCAAATCCCTAACGAAAAACCCAGTGGATGACTTGAAAATAAAATTTTTAACGAGAAATGGCTGAAAAGTGTTTTGGGGGAGATGGGTTGATTGGCAGAAGGATGTCTGAGCATAGTTATAGTATGATAGTGGGGGTCGAGTTGCTAGCGAAAAACCCGTTTGGATGACTTGAAATAAATTTTTTTAACAAGAAATCTCTGAAAAAATATTTTTGGGGGGATTGGGTGATGGGAGAGGGGTGTCTTAGAGTACTTATACTGCTGTACTGTGGGCCGAGTTGCTAGAGAAAAACCCGAGTGGATGACTTGAAAATAAAATTTTTAACGAGAAATGGATGAAAAGTGTTTTGGGAGAGGTGGGTTGATTGGCAGAAGGATGTCTTAGCGTAGTTATAGTGTGATAGTGGGGGCGAGTTGCTAGCGAAAAAACCGTGTTGATGACTTGAAATAAAAAATTTGAACAAGAAATATCTGAAAAAATATTTTTGGGGGGATGGGGTGATGGGAGCGGTGTGTTTTAGAGTACTTATAGTGTTGTACTGTGGGCCAAATCCCTAACGAAAAACCCAGTGGATGACTTGAAAATAAAATTTTTAACGAGAAATGGCTGAAAAGTGTTTTGGGGGAGATGGGTTGATTGGCAGAAGGATGTCTGAGCATAGTTATAGTATGATAGTGGGGGTCGAGTTGCTAGCGAAAAACCCGTTTGGATGACTTGAAATAAAATTTTTAACAAGAAATCTCTGAAAAAATATATTTGGGGGATGGGTTGATGGTAGAAGGATCTCTTAGAGTAGTTATAGTGTGATAGTGGGGGATGGTTTGCTATTTTGGACCTTTCTGAGCTAGGTTTCTTAGTATTTCGTAGGTCTGTATTGTCTGAAACTTATGATTTGAGATGTGTGATTTACTATTTTGGACTTTTCTGAGTTATGTTTCTTAGTCTTTCGTTGGTGTGTGTTGTCTGAAACCTATGATTTGGGATCTTTAGTTTGCAATATCCTGCTTTTCTGAGCTAGGTTTCAAAGCCTTTTTTAAGTGTGTGTTGTCTGAAACCTACTATTTGGGATGCTATTTGGGCTTTTCAGAGCTAGGTTTCTCAGTCTCTCATAGGTGTGTCTTGTCTGAGACTTATGATTTGGGATGTGTAGTTTGCTATTTTTGACTTTGCTGAGTTAAATTTCTTAGCCTTTCATAGGTGTGTGTTGTCTGAAACTTATGATTTGGGATGTGTAGTTTGCTATTTTTGACTTTGCTGAGCTAGGTTTCTTAGTATTTCTTAGGTGTGTGTTGTCTGAAACTTATAATTTGAGATGTGTAATTTGCTATTTCCGGCTTTTATGAGCTATGTCTTCTAGTATTTCGTAGGTGTGTGTCGTTTGAAACCTATGATTTTGGATCTTTAGTTTGCAATATCCTGCTTTTCTGAGCTAGGTTTCAAAGCCTTTCATAGGTGTGTGTTGTCTGAAACCTATGATTTGGGATGACATTTTGCCTTTTCAGAGCTAGGTTTCTCAGTCTCTCATAGGTGTGTGTTGTCTGAAACCTACAATTTGGGGTGGGTAGTTTGCTATTTCTGGCTTCAGAGCTAGGTTTCTTAGTGTCTCATAGGTGTTTGTTGTCTGAAACCTACATTTTGGGGTGCGTAGTTTGCTATTTCTGGCTTTTATGAGCTAGGTCTCCTAGTATTTCCGGCTTTTTCCGGCTTTGCTGTCCTAGGTTTATTAGTATTTCGTAGGTGTGTGTTGTCTGAAACTTATGATTTGAGATGTGTAATTTGCTATATCCGGCATTTATGAGCTAGGTCTCCTGGTATTTCGTAGGTGTGTGTTGTCTGAAACTAATGATTTGGGGTATGTTAATTACTATTTCGGGCTTTTCTGAGCTAAGGTTTCTTAGTATTTCGTAGGTTTGTGTTGTCTGAAACTTATGATTTGGGGTGTATAATTTGCTATTTCCGACTATTCTTAGCCAGATTTCTTAGTACTTCGTAGGTGTGTGTTGTTTGAAACCTATGATTTGGGATGGTTAATTTGCTATATCCGGCTTTTATTAGCTAGGTTTCTTAGTCTATCGTAGGTATGTGTTGTCTGAAACCTATAAAAATAAACTATTTCCGTAATATCTGAGCTAATAAGGGTTTTTGACCGTAAACTCTAGTTTTGTGTAGGAAAATTACGGAAAATACATTTCGTTGACTCATAGGTGAAACTTAAGTCAAGTTATGGATCGAAAAATAAACTATTTCTGTAAAATCTGAGCTAATAGGGGTTTTTGACCGTAAACTCTGGTTTTTTGTAAGAAAATTATAGAACTTACAATTCTCTGGTTCAAATGTAAACTTAAGTCCAGTTATGAATCAAAAAATAAACTATTTCTGTAAAATCTGAGCTAATAGGGGTTTTTGACCGTAAACTCTAGTTTTTTTTTGTAAGAAAATTATGGAAAATACAATTCTCTGGTTCAAATGTGAAACTTAAGTCCAGTTATGGATCGAAAAATAAACTATTTCTGTAAAATCTGAGCTAATAAGGGTTTTTGACCGTAGACTCTAGTTTCTTGTAAGAAAATTATGGAAAATACAATTCTCTAGTTCAAATGTGAAACTTAAGTCCAGTTTTGGATGCTCATAATGATGAGGACTGATGATTCTAATTCATTATTTTTTTTCATACAAACAAACTATTTTTTTTAAAACCTCAAAATTATTCAACTTTATTTTTTTTTTGTGCGTATCTTAAAATGACAAAATATGCTTACGGCTCTAACAATTGTACTCTATGATTGGTCAAAGACACGATGTGGCTATCCCACTGGTATTCTATGTCCGATTATTGACACTACCTAGTCTATTGCATGTATTAAATCAGTATTTTTTACGCAGTGGAACAATAAACACATAAGTCATATCTTTAAAAAAAAGTGAAGATGGAGCATTTTAATAAAGTGTGTTAATATAACAAGGTTATTGTAGCATTGAATGCCGACAAGGAGAAGTATTTAAACTATGAAACAAGTACAAGTGAATTGAAGTTATCAAGCATTTTGGGCAATAGGTTGCATAGGTTGCATTAAGACGCTGGGTAATTGTAGACAGAGAAAAGCCAAGATAGGTAGCCCAAGTAATTGACAGGCAAATGTTTAAATGGCTTGGGCACGGGTAAATAGCAGGAGTATGAATGACTCTCTTATTGGACACATACTTGACACTACACCCGCTCAGACACATAGTCATAGTGAGAGAGATATTCAAAAAGTTGAGTTAATTTAACTTCACTTAGAGTGACCAGACATGCATTGGAATAAGCAAACCGGGCCCCGCGGCACTTCGCTGCCAGCGGCGCTTCCCGGCGGTCAACCTGGGGGTATTTTCCGGCGAGTATGGTTAGGTTAGGCTAGATGAAGTTAGGTAAGATTAGGTTAGGTTAAGATAGGTTAGGTTAGCCTACCTACGCGCGCGTACGTAGGCTAACTTTACCTAATCTAACTTAACTTAATCTAACCTAACCTAACCATACTCGCCGGAAAATCCCCCCAGGTCGACCACCGGGAAGCGTCGCTGGCAAGGAAGTGCCGCGGGGCCCGCTTTGATTATTCCAATGCATGTCTGGCCACTCTAAGTGAACTTAAATTAACTCAACTTTTTGAATATCTAATCACTATGACTGGTTGTCTGAGCGGGTGTAGTGTCATCTATAACCGGTCTAACTTAAATTCAACGTAAGGACGCATGAAGTCAAAATGAATAGAACTTGGATTTTATGACTGTTGACAACGAAATGAAATAAGTACCATATCACGAGAAAACATTATGAAAATTTTTTATAATAGACTTTGAAATAACCTTTATTTCTATGGATGAATGGGTGAAGCCTAAAACAAACAGAAAATGTATCCGAGAAAAGGATGCTGATATAGAATTTAGTCACTCTGATACTTAGATTTTGTCAATTTTATCCGACATATCCGATAAAGGATGTTGTTAAAGCATTTATTCATTCTAAAATTTAGATTTTGTCAATTTTATTTGATGTATCTGACAAAGGATGTTGATAAAAAAAAAATATTCACTCTGACATTTAGATTCTGTCAACTTCATTCGATGTATCGGACAAAAGATGTTGATAAATAAAATTTATTCACTCTAACACTTAGATTTTTGTTACATTTTCCTATGTATCCGAGAAATGGATGTTGATATAGAATTTAATCACTCTTATACTTAGATTTTGTGAAATTGTTGTATTGTCTGTCTTCGATAATGAATGTTAATAAACAATTTGTTCAATTTTTTTTTCATAATTTCCTGAATAAAATTTCTGTATTGTGTATCTAAGAGGTGGATTCAAGAAAGAGTTTGTTACTTAATTACTTACTTATTTACTTACTTAATATTTTTTCATAATTACATAATGACATATCCAACAATGGATGTTGATAAAGAATTTATTCATTCTGATACCTAGATTTTGTCAATGTTATCCCATGTGTCTGACAATAGATGTATGCAAATTCCTTTTCTTGCATCTCTGATGTTTTAATAGACATTCTAAACGTTTGATATGCTAGCTTACTCTAAAAATAATGAACACATAACAATGTAATATTTTTAATGAAATAATGCTATGTAGAATATTAATACAAAAATATATTATGATACATTATTAATATCAATAATTAACTTTGGACATTTTGAATCTGTTCCATAATATAGTTCACCATGTTCTCTCTTGATATTATAGCTATTGTCTTCTCTTAGTTCGTAATCAGTAGAATAATCATTATTCTATTTTGAGTCATACACAATTTTTACTGGTGTCTCATCAACAGGCTCAATATGATTTTGTCTTTGGTATTATTTGGTTCATTGACTGTTTGATCAATGGCAGTAACTTTTGCTAGTGCTTTGTTTTTCATCGATTCATCTTTATATTCCATAGTGATATTTTCTGATAATGCCCTTTTTATTTTTCTGGCAACTTCACTGTCTATTATCACATTATTTTTACACAGGTAAGAGTTTCGGCACGTAGACAAGATATGGTTTACGATATTAGTAGAAGAGTAGGCCTTTCTTTTATTGATCTTCCGTTGAATGCTAATACCCGAAAGCTGACGATTGGATGTATCAGTAGGTTATGTGTTACCTGCAACAGTAGCAAGGAGTTGTCCTCTATCATCAATGATTATTTTTATGTTAGCATTCTCTTTGAGTGCAATCATCTCTGTCATCTCTGGAGATCTCAATCTCGCATAACCATCAACATAAGAGTTGAATTTTTTCAGTATTCCAAAGAAATTTAATTCCTTACTGTCATGACAATGCATGCATACATTTCCAATAGTGCTACCACTTGTACTTGTTTAATAGTTTAAATACTTCTCCTTGTCGGCATTCAATGCTGCAATAACTTTGTTATGTAAACATACTTTATTAAAATGCTCCATCTTCACATTTTTTTAAAGATATGACTTATGTGTTTATCGTTCCATTGCGTAAAAAATACTGATTTAATAAATGCAATAGACTAGGTAGTGTCGATAATCGGACATAGAATACCAGTGGGAAAGCCAAATCGTGTCTCTGACCAATCATAGAGTACAATTGTTAGAGCCGTAATCATATTTTGTCATTTTAAGATACGTACAAAAAAAATAAAAAAATTAATAAAGTTGAATAATTTCGAGGTTTTAAAAAATAGTTTGTTTTTATGAAAAAATATTGAATTAGAACCATCAGTTCTCATCATTATGAGTATCCAAAACTGGACTTAAGTTTCACATTTGAACTAGAGAATTGTATTTTCCATAATTTTCTTACAAGAAACTAGAGTTTACGGTCAAAAACCCTTATTAGCTCAGATTTTACGGAAATAGTTTTATTTTTCGATCCAAAAATAGACTTAAGTTTCACATTTGAACCAGAGAATTGTATTTTCCATAATTTTCTTACAAAAAACTAGAGTTTACGGTCAAAAACCCTTATTAGCTCAGATTTTACAGAAATAGTTTATTTTTCGATCCATAACTGGACTTAAGTTTCACATTTGAACCAGAGAATTGTATTTTCCATAATTTTCTTAAAAAAAAACAAACAAACTAGAGTTTACGGTCAAAAACCCCTATTAGCTCAGATTTTTTAGAAATAGTTTATTTTTCGATTCATAATTGGACTTAAGTTTCACATTTGAACCAGAGAATTGTATTTTCCATAATTTTCTTACAAAAACCTAGAGTTTACGGTCAAAAACCCTTATTAGCTCAGATTTTATTGAAATAGTTTATTTTTCGATCCATAACTGGACTTAAGTTTCACCTATGAGTCAACGAAATTTATTTTCCATAATTTTCTTACAGAAAACTAAAGTTTACGGTCAAAAACCTTATTAGCTCAGATTTTACGGAAATAGTATATTTTTATAGGTTTCAGACAATACATACCTAAAAAAGACTAAGAAACCTAGCAAATGAAATGCGGACATAGCAAATTAACCATCCCGAATCATAAGTTTCAGACAACACATACCTACGAAATACTAAGAAACCTAGCTCAGCAAAGTAAAAAATAGCAAATTACACACCCCAAATCATAAGTTTCAGAGAACACACAACTACGAAATACTAAGAAATCTTAGCTAAGAAAAGCCCGAAATAGTAATTTACATACCCCAACTCATAAGTTTCAGACAACACATACCTACGAAATACTAGGAAACCTAGCTCATAAAAGCCGGAAATAGCAAATTATACATCTCAAATCATAAGTTTCAGACAACACACACCTACGAAATACTAAGAAACCTAGCTCAGCAAAGTAAAAAATAGCAAATTACACACCCCAAATCATAAGTTTCAGAGAACACACAACTACGAAATACTATGAAACCTAGCTAAGAAAAACCCGAAAAGTAATATGCATACCCCAACTCATAAGTTTCAGACAACACACACCTACGAAATACTAGGAGACCTAGCTCATAAAAGCCGGAAATAGCAAATTTCACATCTCAAATCATAAGTTTCAGACAAAACACACCTACGAAATACTAATAAACCTAGGTCAGCAAAGCCGGAAATAGCAAATTACACATCTCAAATCATAAGTTTCAGACAAAACACACCTACGAAATACTAATAAACCTAGGTCAGCAAAGCCGAAAATAGCAAACTACACATCCCAAATCATAAGTTTCAGAAAACACACACCAATCAAAGGCTAAGAAATCTAACTCAGCAAAGTCAAAAATAGCAAACTACACATCCCAAATCATAAGTTTCAGACAACACACACCTACGAAATACTAAGAAATCTGGCTAAGAAAAGCCCGAAATAGTAATTTACATACCCCAAATCATAAGTTTCAGACAACACACACCTACGAAATACTAGGAGACCTAGCTCAAAAAAGCCAGAAATAGCAAACTACCCACCCCAAATTGTAGTTTTCAGACAACACACACCTATGAGAGACTATGAAACCTAGCTCTGAAAAGGCCAAATAGCATCCCAAATCATAGGTTTCAGACAACATACACCCATGAAAGGCTAAGAAATCTAACTCAGAAAAGCAGGATATTGCAAACTAAAGATCCCAAATCATAGGTTTCAGACGACACACACCTACGAAATACTAGGAGACCTAGCTCATAAACGCTGGAAATAGCAAATTACAGATCTCAAATCATAAGTTTCAGACAACACACACCTACGAAATATTAAGAAACCTAGCTCAGCAAAGTCAAAAATAGCAAACTACACATCCCAAATCATAAGTTTCAGACAATACACACCTATGAAAGGCTAAGAAATCTAACTCAGCAAAGTCAAAAATAGCAAACTACACATCCCAAATCATAAGTTTCAGACAACACACACCTATGAGAGACTAAGAAACCTAGCTCTGAAAAGCCCAAATAGCATCCCAAATCATAGGTTTCAGACAACATACACCCATGAAAGGCTTTGAAACCTAGCTCAGAAATGCAGGATATTGCAAACTAGAGATCCCAAATCATAGGTCTCAGACAACACACACCAACGAAAGACTAAGAAAAATAGTTCAGAAAAGTCCAAAATAGTAAATCAAACATCTCAAATCATAAGTTTCAGACAACACAGACCTAAGAAATACTAAGAAACCTAGCTTAGAAAAGTCCAAAATAGCAAACCGCCCCCCACTATCTCAGTATAACTACTCTAAGAGATCCTTCTGCCATCAACTCATCCCCCAAAAATATTTTTCTGAGATTTATTGTTAAAAAAATTTATTTCAATTCATCCACACGGGTTTTTATCGAACCCCACTATCACACTATAACTATGCTAAGACTTCCTTCTGCCAATCAACCCATCTCCCCAAAACACTTTTCAGCCATTTCTCGTAAAAAAGTTTATTTTCAAGTCATCCACTCTGGTTTTTCGCTAGGAATTTGGCCCACAGTACAGCACTATAAGTGCTCTAAAACACCCCGCTCCCATCACCACCCACAAAATATTTTTTCAGAGATTTCTTGTTAAAAATTTTTATTTCAAGTAATCAACACGGGTTTTTCACTAGCAACTCGCCCCCCTATCACACTATAACTACGCTAAGACATCCTTCTGCCAATCAACCCATCTCCCCCAAAACACTTTTCATCCATTTCTTGTTAAAAATTTTATTTTCAAGTCATCCACTCAGGTTTTCCGCTAGCAACTCGGCCCACAGTACAGCACTATAAGTACGCTACGACACCCCGCTCCCATCACTCCATCCCCCCAAAACTATTTTTTCAGAGATTTCTTGTTAAAAAATTTTATTTCAAGTCATCAACACGGGTTTTTCACTAGCAACTCGCCCCCCTATCACACTATAACTACGCTAAGACATACTTCTGTCAATCAGCCCATCTCCCCCAAAACACTTTTAATCCATTTCTCGTTAAAAATTTTATTTTCAAGTCATCCACTCGGGTTTTTCACTAGCAACTTGGCCCACAGTACAGCACTATAAGTAATCTAAGACACCCCACTCCCATCACCCCACCACTTGTGTATTATACAGAACACATCGAAGAAGTAAAGCTATCCGTTATTAAAATTCTTTTCTTGCCATCTACATCAATCTTAGTATCAACTTTTTAGTATAGTATAACGTTAAACTCTATTTAAAATTGACAACACTGTTCAAACACCACTTGTGTATTATACACTACACATCGAAGAAGTAAAGCTAGGTCAAGTCATAAGACCACCCCTTTTTTTCTCCACCTTCTTACGATCCAATTCGCGAATGTTATCACCGACACATTCATATCAAACTATTCTTGGCTAAAGGCAATTGTCCAAAAAAATCAGAAACCGCTCTTGATAGCACATAATTCAAAGAAATGGAACAGTGGATAACGCATGGGTGATAGACAGCTTTTCCCACAAAATCATTCCTAAATACGCAGTTTTCGATTAAAAAAAACAAAAAAAACAAAAAAAACATACTCTCAAAACGTGTTTGACCACTTTATAGGTCAATGCACCGGTTAGACTACACTCTATATTTTTGTGTAATTCCATGTATTTTTTCATGTATTTTTACAATCAATACATGCCTTACTACTAACATCTTACCATCATTCTCCTATTTGCGTGAAACTCCTACGTTGTCGTGCCTAAAAGAATTACGGTGCGTGCTATGTGTATGTAATTTTTATTTAGCTCAGGTTTTTTTTACGTGAATGGTTAAGCTTTTGTTTCCGATGAGGTACGCTATACGAGAAGAAGCCATAGCTTGAACAAGAAAGAGATGCTCTGTCTTACCAGATCAGGTAGAGCTGATGAGGAAATAGTTCTCAAAAGAAGAGACCATGACTTATAGCGACCGGAATAAAGCTGCGCTGTCTTGCCAAACCAGCTAGAGCTAGCTACAACCGATAGTATAGCTTTTCGAAGACGGGGAGAATTAAAAAGGGAAAAATTTAAATTTGAAAATAAAGATGCTTAAGTGATGGCCCAATAGAAACAGAAAACGGTAGAGCTAGAGACAAAAGTAAGGGTATCAGAAGAAAAAAGTGCTTGATAATCCTCTGAAAGATTTTGGTGAACGTTTGGATGAAAAAAGGGACTTTCTGCATGTTGGCTTAGCTCTAGGGTCATTAGAAATAGCATTAAAAGCTCATCGCCAAGAAGAGAAAGGCAAAAGCTAAATTGGTTGAATTACTTTTTCTGAAGAGGATATCAGGAACAATTCATCGCCTCTCGAAAAAAACTGTGCTGAAAATAGGTGTACTTGTAACAGAAAAGGACGGACGGCAGAGATACTTCCGAGCAAGATATGTCAGTCTCTTGGAATGACCGCTCTTATTTCACCACCACTCTTACGGAAAGTTTTTTCCTACCAATGACAGCCTCACTCTTGTACCTTTCCATTTCCTGACCAATATTATCTGCTGACTCTTCGTCCTCACTTTTTGAAATTACTTGCTTTTTTCCTTAACTTCCATCCATCCTCATGTGACGTTTTGGGGCGATTCTTTCGAAATTTCATTGGACAATTCTCGGTATGCTGATCGGTTAGATGCAGTTCTGGATAGTTGGGGGTGATATCTTGCCAATAGAAGTTGTCTATCCACCTCTTACGAGCTCTTCCCATCTATTATGTCGCTTGTCTTTGAGGTATTTCCACGGGTATTTGGGGTGGGGGGGTATTTTCCACGGGGGATATGTTTCATGTGGGGTGATTGGCTGCGGGGAGGGGGGGGGGGGGGTAAACACCGGCTACCATCTTGGTTTAGCACAAAATTAAAACGTTCTGCCCATCTTTCTTTAACTCTTTCCTTCCCTGCTCCTATCTTTAACTGGGACAAGTTCGGATTGACTACTCCTCCTCAATTTATCAAAATGCCAGTACAAATTTTACTATTATACCGTTTGGTGTTGGGCGATATTTGATATCGATATTGCCACATTGGACCAAATATCCATATCGAATATCGAAACGTATTATCAAAACCGACATTTTTTAGGGATCTCTAACCCCCTATATTCCCCGCAGAAAATCCATCACATGAAAATTCTGCAAATTTTTCTTTGCAGGTTTTAGTTCTTTCGTCTATAACTGATTTTATTTATCCTTATCTTACATCTTACCCTGGCATCTTTTTCGCAAGAATTCATTTCCGGCTCCCGAGTAAGATACGTGTGAATTATTACCTACTCAGAATGAAAAGTTGACAACAAATGATGTTGTGATGAAAAGTTCAGGTTTTCAATGTTATCAAAGCTAAACTAGCCGATCGGACAGATTCAATTCTCTCAGTCTGAAAATTTCTGTCAAGGGAGCTATCTGTCACACATAAATTAAGATAAGGTAATCTAGCTTAATTGTAACTATACATGTGTAAATATATATCCTGCCGATGCTATTAAGGGCCAACTTCTGAAAATTGCCACTGATTGGGGAGTTAAGGAAAAGGTTATTGCAGTAGTAACTGATAATAGAGCAAGCGTAGTTCAGGCCGTAAGGGGTTCTGCTTCCCAAGTAGATAAAGGATGGACACATGTTTTGTGCTTCGCACCTACTCTAAATTTGATTGGGGGGGGGAGGGTGCTATTAATGATACCATTTGAAGAGACAACTATTGAGCTCTCTTCTAAAAGCTATCCCCCATATCGAAAGTCCTGCCTTTGTCTAAGATTTTGAGACGCCACCTTGTTCAGGTTGATTTTGGTGGATTCTCAGATGTGGCTGATGAGTTTCGAAAGGCTTTGCTGAATAAAATGCATTGTAGGTTTAAAAACCTTGGTCAAGTCACACCCGTCATAATTGCCACAGATCTTGACCCATGTTTCAAAAAAATATATATTTCACCTGACGATCTTCTACAAATTGAGAGCAAAATTGCAAACGAGATAGATTTGGCCTTGCTGGCTGCTAAATTTTTCTCAGAAGATACGAGTACCATTGCAGTCCCTGAGATGCAGTCATATCAGAATCAAGCCAGTTTGTGGGGTTCATACGATGAAGTCCTTTAGTCAATTCAGGACATGCTTCGACAGCAGCCGAATATAAGATGGCTCTGCAAAATCTCCTAAGGGAGTTAACAGTTTCAGCAGAAACTTGTCGACCTGGGTGGTGGAAGTCTCGGGCTATGGGGTCCCAGAAACACCTTAAAGAAGTTGCAATAAAATTCATTTCTGTGCCCGCTGCCAGTGGCACTTATGAAAGAGTGTTATCCATGACCGGTCAGATTATCACTGAACCGTGGAACCGACTCTCAGGGAAAAACTTTGACATGCTGATGTTTTTGAATAACCAGTAGTTTATTTTTCTCTTTTCCTTAGCCCGAATAATTCAAAATCTGGGTTTTTATTATATTCATTTTTGTAATTGAAATTTCTTTTTATTTTTTATTTTATATTATTTGAGTTTGAAAAACAAGTTGTATATAATACCCTTTATTTACCATTTGCGTTACTGAACTTCGGCAAACCCATGAGATAGCAAAATCTTACCCGAAATATTGATATCGATATATCGCATATTGAAAGTAAAAATATCGATTAATCAAAAAATAGCGCCCAACACTAATGCCGTCTTGCTGCCTCTTTCCGATCCTTGGCAATTTTGTCCATGGCCTGTACTTCACACCTCCTTAGTTCATATTTTAATGTTTTCTCCACTTTATTTGCCTTGTCTTTGTTTTCATATGACCTACCAGTCAGATCTTACGCCAAATTTTATTAGTTTCTTTATCTTTGTTTTCAAGGAAATATTTTTGTTTGTTTTTTTCTAGCTACATTTTCCTGGGTAATTTTTCCTGGGCAATATTTCCTGGGCAACATACGATTTGTCATTCTACTAGTTTATGATTATCGTCGTTCAAAACCTCAATTTTTTCTCTTTGTGTTTTCAAAGAGCCTGGCTACATGTATCGTGTCTTATACGATATGCTCTTCTTCTTCAGTATGATTGTCCTCGTTTTGAATCTGATTTTTGGAGTGATTATCGACACGTTTGCAGAGAAGCGTTCTGAGAGGGACAAAAGAAAAGAAATACTAGACAATCCGTGTTTCATCTGTGGTAAGCTTCCTTTGTTCCTTTTTTTAAAATAATTTATGGCCAAGAATAGCCACTAATTTATATTCGTAATGGGAATTTCTATCTTTTACTTTTGATTTTAGATCGGGTTTAGAACAACATATTGTCGGACCAGACAAGGGGATTTATTTAACCTCGATTGTACTTTATTGATTCTATAATGAGATATTAAGAAATTTTGAACTTACAAAATTGTGTTTTAAATTATAATTTGAAATTTTGAAGAAGTATGGTTACGCCCCATACAGTTTTTTGGAATTTGAGCGTCAATATATAGCAGAAGTAAGTAAAATGTTGATACTCAGTGTTTCGAACATAACAAATGTGCTAGATTGCTGTGCTATGTGTAGATTGTTTCAGCAATGCAAAGTTAGGGATTGGGAGTCAGATGAGAGCAGGTAGGTGTGTAAATGGGAGGACGGTAAAGGCACAGTAGTAGAAGGGACCCTATTGCTCCCACGAGTCACCCCTGCTGCCATCTACAATTGAGTCTAACTCCGTACGATCACCATATATGGGCATAGCCTCCCTAGGGGAAATGGATTTCCGAAAAATTGATTTGCATAATCGAGGGGAATCCTGATTACACATAATTTATTCAAGGATTATCGATCTAGTCTAATGAGGTCAAGGTCGATTGATTTGTTGTTGTTGTTGTTTGGCCAAGTGTAATGACACGAGGTGTGATTTACATAATCGCAAGGGGAATGTATTGATCTAGGGGAGAGAATTTCCGAGAACTTGATTGTTGGTGTTCATCCAGGAGAATTGTCTCCGGGCGAAGTTTGCACATGTGCTTTCAAGGTCAATTGACTTGTTGGTGTTCGTCCAGGAGAATTGTCTCCGGGCGAAGTTTATTAATGTCTGATGGATGATGTCAAGGTCGATTGATTTGTCGGTGTTCGTCCAGGAGAATTGCCTCCGGGCGAAGTTTATTAATGTCTGATGGATGATGTCAAGGTCGATTGATTGTTGGTGTTCGTCCAGGAGAATTGTCTCCGGGCGAAGTTTGCAAATGCGTATTAACGGTGGGGAGACTGTTTTGATCTTAGAGATGAAGAGATTAACGCGGGAAAGGGTTTCTTAGGAATTTCAAATGTGACAGCGCAGGGATGCCAAAACAAAAGGAACATGCAAAAATTACGTTTAGGAATTATTTGGACGAAACCGTTTGAGACATTTTAGAAGATGATTTAAGCGGATCAGTTTGAGGTATTTTAGAAGATTATTTTAGAAGATGATTTGAGGGTGATACTCTGTGGTCTTTATAATACACAAGTTCCATTTGAACAGTGTTGGGAGGTCCCCTACCCCAACAATCCCCCTACCCCAACCCCAACCCCAAAGGCCCCCGACCCCCCTACCCCAACCCCGAAAGAACCCCCGGGCCCCCAAAGGCTCCCGGTCCCCCTAATGCCTCTCGAGCCCCCAAAGACCCCCGAGACCCCGAAGCCCCCCCTCCCCTCCCCCTCTCCCCATTTTTTTAAAATAATTTTTGATTTTTTTTTAACATGGCATTTTTTTCAACTTTTTTACGTATCTTAAAATGACATGAAATATGCTTACAGCTCAACCAATCGTACTCTGTGCTTGTTCACAGACACGACGCGGCTTTCCCACTGGTACTTTATGGCATGTTATCGACACTACCTAGTTTATCGCATGTATTAAATCAGTATTTTTTACGCAGTGGAAGGATAAACACGCAATTCATATCTGTAAAAAAGTGAAGATGAATTATTCGAAGAAAGTATGTGCACATGATAAAATCTTCGTCGTGTTGGATGCTGACAAAGAGAAATACCTGAACTAAGAAACTAGTGCAAGTGGTAACACTATTGGAAATGTATGCATGCGTTGTCATGACAGTGAGAAGTTAGATTTCTTTGGATTACCCAAGAATTTCAATCGTGTAAACGGTGGATATCTGAGAGTAACATTACCAGAGAAATTAGTGCCCAAAGAGAATGTAAACTTAAAAATAATTGTCGATGATCGGGGACAACTTGCTACTGTTGCTGGTAACACATTACCTGTTGATACATCCTATCATCATCTTTCCGGTATTAGCATTTTAAAGAGGACAAGAAGAAGACAAGCATACTCTTGCACTAATGTTATTAGTCGTATCTTGTCAATGTGCCAAAACTGCTATCTTTGTAAAAATAATGTGACAATAGACAGTGAAATCGCAGGCAGAATAAAAAGGACATTAGCAGACAATATCATCAATGAATATAAAGATGAATTGACGGAAAGTGAAGCACAAGTGTACTAATAATGTATAATAATTTATTTTACATATTTTTATATTAGTATTCTACATGTCGTTATTTCATTAAAAATATCTTATGCATTATTTTGTTAAGTGTTCATTATTTTTAGGGTATGCTAGAACGTCAAATGTTCAGAATATCTATTAAAAAGGTCAGAGATGTAAGAAAAGGAATTCTTAGAGATAAAGATACTACTAGCAGGCTCAATTTTTCATAGAAGATAGAAAAGTTCAAGTTCTCTTCTGAATTTTACCAAAGAACACAATTCAATTCTAATTTCACCAGAGAAAATAAAAAGCTTCCACTTTAGTTTTAAGTTCACCAAGACATAAAAAATTTAAAGTTCACTTCTAAATTTTTCCGTAGAAGATAGGAAAAGTTTCACTTTAATTCTAAATTTTCTTAAATTCAATTCCGACCTTTCTCAAAGAGATGAAAAAATTTAAAGATCTGTTCCAAATATTTTCCCAGAAGAAGAAATTTTCAACTTCGATTCTGAATTTTCTCAATGAAAATGAAACAAGTTATTGATCAATTCTATTTTCCCAAAATAATATAAAAATTTCCACTTCAGTTCAGATTTTTCTCAAAGAGATGAAAAAATTTAAAATACTGTTCCAAATGTTTCATAGAAGATAGAAAAGTTCAAGTTCTCTTCTGAATTTTACCAAAGAACACAATTCAATTCTAATTTCACCAGAGAAAATAAAAAGCTTCCACGTCAGTTTTAAGTTCACCAAGACATGAAAAATTTAAAGTTCACTTCTAAATTTTTCCGTAGAAGATAGAGTAAGTTATACTATGATTGCGATTATTTTGAAAATTTGGAATTAAAGTGAAAATTTTCCTATCTTCTATGGAAAAATTTAGAACTGAACTTTAAATTTGTTATGTCTTGGTGAACTTAAAACTGAAGTAGAAGCTTTTTATTTTCTCTGGAGAAATTAGAATTGAATTATGTTCTTTGGTAAAATTCAGAAGAGAACTTGAACATTTCTTTCTTCTATGAAAAATTTGGAACAGTATTTTAAGTTATTTCATCTCTTTGAGAAATATCTGAACTGAAGTGGAAAATTTTTATATTATTTTGGGAAAATAGAATTGATCAAAAACTTATTTCATTTTCATTGAGAAAATTCAGAATCGAAGTTGAACTTTTCTTCTTCCGGGAAAATATTTGGAACAGAACTTTAAATTTTTTCATCTCTTTGAGAAAGGTCGGAACTGAATTTAAGAAAATTTAGAATTAAAGTGAAACTTTTTATCTTCATGGAAAATAATCACAATCATAGTATAACTTTTTCTATCTTCTACGGAAAAATTTAGAACTGAACTTTAAATTTTTATGTCTTGGTGAACTTAAAACTGAAGTGGAAGCTTTTTATTTTCTCTGGAGAAATTAGAATGAAATTGTGTTCTTTGGTAAAATTCAGAATAGAACTTGAATATTCACGATCAAATATAACTTTTCCTATCTTCTATGAAAAATTTGGAACAGAACTTTAAATTTTTTCATCTCTTTGTGAAAAGTCGGAACTGAATTTAAGAAAATTTAGAATTAAAGTGAAACTTTTTATCTTCATGGAAAATAATCACAATCATAGTATAACTTTTCCTATCTTCTATGGAAAAATTTAGAACTGAACTTTAAATTTTTTATGTCTTGGTGAACTTAAAACTGAAGTGGAAGCTTTTTATTTTCTCTGGAGAAATTAGAATTGAATTGTGTTCTTTTGTAAAATTCGGAAGAGAACTTGAACTTTTCCATTTTCTATGAAAAATTTGGAACAGTATTTTCAATTTTTTCATCTCTTTGAGAAAAATCTGAACTGAAATGGAAAATTTTTATATTATTTTGGAAAAACAGAATTGATCCATAACTTATTTCATTTTCATTGAGAAAATTCAGAATCGAAGTTGAACTTTTCTTCTTCCGGGAAAATATTTGGAACAGAACTTTAAATTTTTTTATCTCTTTGAGAAAAGTCTGAACTGAATTTAAGAAAATTTAGAATTAAAGTGAAACTTTTTATCTTCATAGAAAATAATCACAATCATTGTATAACTTTCCCTATCTTTTATGGAAAAATTTAAAACTGATCTTAAAATTTTGTATGTCTTGGTGAACTTAAAACTGAAGTGGAAGCTTTTTATTTTCTCTGGAGAAATTAGAATTGAATTGTGTTCTTTGGTAAAATTCAGAAGAGAACTTGAACTTTTCTATCTTCTATGAAAAATTTGGAATAGTATTTTAAATTTCTTCATCTCATTGAGAAAAATCTGAACTGAAGTGGAAATTTTTATATTATTTTGGGAAAATAGAATTGATCAATAACTTATTTCATTTTCATTGAGAAAATTCAGAATCGAAGTTGAACTTTTCTTCTTCTGGGAAAATATTTGGAACAGAACTTTAAATTTTTTCATCTCTTTGAGAAAGGTCGGAACTGAATTTAAGAAAATTTAGAATTAAAGTGAAACTTTTTATCTTCATAGAAAATAATCACAATCATAGTATAACTTTTCTTATCTTCTATGGAAAAATATAGAACTGAACTTTAAATTTTTTATGTCTTGGTGAACTTAAAACTGAATTGGAAGCTTTTTATTTTCTCTGGAGAAATTAGAATTGAATTATGTTCTTTGGTAAAATTCAGAAGAGAACTTGAACTTTTCTATCTTCTATGAAAAATTTGGAACAGTATTTTAAATTTTTTCATCTCTTTGAGAAAAATCTGAATTGAAGTGGAAAATTTTATATTATTTTGGGAAAATAGAATTGATCAATAACTCACTTTATTTTCATTGAGAAAATTCAGAATCGAAGTTGAACTTTTCTTCTTCCGGGAAAATATTTGGAACAGAACTTTAAATTTTTTCATCTCTTTGAGAAAGGTCGGAATTGAATTTAAGAATTTAGAATTAAAGTGAAACTTTTTATCTTCATGGAAAATAATCACAACCATAGTATAACTTTTCCTATCTTCTACGGAAAACTTTAGAAGTGAACTTTAAATTTTTTATGTCTTGGGACTTTTCTTCTTCCGGGAAAATATTTGGAACAGAACTTAAAATTTTTTCATCTCTTTGAGAAAAGTCAGAACTGAATTTAAGAAAATTTAGAATTAAAGTGAGACTTTTTATCTTCATAGAAAATAATCAAAATCATAGTATAACTTTTCCTATCTTCTACGGAAAAATTTAGAACTGAAAATTTTTTATGTCTTGGTGAACTTAAAACTGAAGTGGAAGTTTTTTATTTTCTCTGGAGAAATTAGAATTGAATTGTGTTCTTTGGTAAAATTCAGAAGAGAACTTGAACTTTTCTATCTTCTATGAAAAATTTGGAACAGTATTTTAAATTTTTTCATCTCTTTGAGAAAAATCTGAACTGAAGTGGAAACTTTTTATATTATTTTGGGAAAATAGAATTGACCAATAACTTATTTCATTTTCATTGAGAAAATTCAGAATCGAAGTTGAACTTTTCTTCTTCCGGGAAAATATTTGGAACAGAACTTCAAATTTTTTCATCTCTTTGAGAAAGGTTGGAATTGAATTTAAGAAAATTCAGAATTAAAGTGAAACTTTTTATCTTCATGGAAAATAATCACAATCATAGTATAACTTTTCCTATCTTCTACGGAAAAATTTAGAAGTGAACTTTAAATTTTTCATGTCTTGGTGAACTTAAAACTGACGTGGAAGCTTTTTATTTTCTCTGGTGAAATTAGAATTGAATTGTGTTCTTTGGTAAAATTCAGAAGAGAACTTGAACTTTTCAATCAATCTTCATTTCATTTTCATTGAGAAAATTCAGAATCGAAGTTGAACTTTTCTTCTTCCGGTAAAATATTTGGAACAGAACTTTATATTTTCTAATCTCTTTGAGAAAGGTCGGAATTGAATTTAAGAAGTTAGAATTAAAGTGAAACTTTTTATCTTCATGGAAAATATCACAATCATAGTATAACTTTTCCTATCTTCTACGGAAAAATTTAGAAGTGAACTTTAAATTTTTTATATCTTGGGACTTTTCTTCTTCCGGGAAAATATTTGGAACAGAACTTAAAATTTTTTCATCTCTTTGAGAAAAGTTGGAACTGAATTTAAGAAAATTTAGAATTAAAGTGAAACTTTTTATTTTCATAGAAAATAATCACAATCATAGTATAACTTTTCCTATCTTCTATGGAAAAATTTAGAACTGAACTTTAAATTTTTTGTCTTGGTGAACTTAAAACTTAAGTGGAAGTTTTTTATTTTCTCTGGAAAAATTAGAATTGAATTGTGTTCTTTGGTAAAATTCAGAAGAGAACTTGAACTTTTCTATCTTCTATGAAAAATTTGGAACAGTATTTTAAATTTGTTCATCTCTTTGAGAAAAATCTGAACTGAAGTGGAAATTTTTATATTATTTTGGGAAAATAGAATTGATCAATAACTTATTTCATTTTCATTGAGAAAATTCAGAATCGAAGTTGAACTTTTCTTCTGTCGGGAAAATATTTGGAACAGAACTTTAAATTTTTTCATCTCTTTGAGAAAGGTCGGAATTGAATTTAAGAAAATTTACAATTAAAGTGAAACTTTTTATCTTCATGGAAAATAATCACAATCATAGTATAACTTTTCCTATCTTCTACGGAAAAATTTAGAAGTGAACTTTAAATTTTTTATGTCTTGGTGAACTTAAAACTGAAGTGGAAGGTTCTTATTCTCTCTGGTGAAATTAGAATTGAATTGTGTTCTTTGGTAAAATTCAGAAGAGAACTTGAACTTTTCTATCTTCTATGAAAACTTGAGCCTGCTAGTAGTATCTTTATCTCTAAAAATTCCTTTTCTTACATCTCTGACCTTTCTAATAGATATTCTGAACGTTTGACGTTCTAACATACCCTTAAAATAATGAACACTTAACAAAATAATGCACAAGATATTTTTAATGAAATAACGACATGTAGAATTTTAATATAAAAATATGTTAAATACATTATTATACATTATTAGTACAGTTGCGCTTCACTTTCCGTCAATTCATCTTTATATTCATTGATGATATTGTCTGCTAATGTCCTTTTTATTCTGCCTGCGATTTCACTGTCTATTGTCACATTATTTTTACATAGATAGCAGTTTTGGCACATTGACAAGATATGATTAATGACATTAGTGCAGGAGTGTGCTTGTCTTCTTCTTGTCCTCTTTAAAATGCTAATACCGGAAAGATGATGATAGGATGTATCAACAGGTAATGTGTTACCAGCAACAATAGCAAGGAGTTGTCTCCGATCATCGACAATTATTTTTAAGTTTGCATTCTCTTTGAGCACTAATTTCTCTGGTAATGTTACTCTCGCATATCCACCGTTTACACGATTGAAATTCTTGGGTACTCCAAATAAATCTAACTTCTCGCTGTCATGTCAATGCATGCATACATTTCCAATAGTGTTACCACTTGCACTCGTTTCATAGTTCAGGTATTTCTCCTTGTCAGCATCCAACACGACGATGATTTTGTCATGTGCGCATACTTTCGTCGAATAATTCATCTTCACTTTTTTACAGATATGAATTGTGTGTTTATCCTTCAACTTCGCAAAAAATACTGATTTAATGCATGCAATAAACTAGGTAGTGTCGATAACCTACCATAGAGTACCAGTGGGATAGCTGCGTCGTGTCTATGAACAAGCATAGAGTACGATTGGTAGAGCCGTAAGCATATTTCATGTCATTTTAAGATACGTAAAAAAGTTGAAAAAATGCCATGTTAAAAAAATTCAAAAATTATTTTTAAAAATAGGGGGAGGGGAGGGGAGGGGGCTTTGGGGTCCCGGGAGGTCTTTGGGGACTTGAGGGGCATTAGGGAAACCGGGGGCCTTTAGGGGCCCGGGGGTTCTTTCGGGGTTGGGGTGGGGGGCATCTGGGGCCTTTGGAGTTGGGATAGGGGGATTGTTGGGGTAGGGGACCTCACAACACTGTTTAAATGAAACTTGTGCATTATAAAGACCACAGAGTTTCACCCTCAAATCATCCTCTAAAATACCTCAAATGGTTCCGCTTAAATCATCTTCTAAAATGTCTCAAACGGTTTAGCCAAAATAATTCCTAAACGTAATTTATGCGTGTTCCTTTTGTTTTGGCATCCCTGCGCTGTCACATTTGAAATTCCTAAGAAACTCTTTCCCGCGTTAATCTCTTCATCTCTAAGATCAAAACATTCTCCCCACCGTTAATACACATGTGCAAACTTCGCCCGGAGACAATTGTCCTGGACGAACACCAACAATCAATCAACCTTGACATCATCCATCAGACATTAATAAAATTCGCCTGGAGACAATTCTCCTGGACGAACACCAACAAATCAATCGACCTTGACATCATCCATGAGACATTAATAAACTTCGCCCGGACACAGTTCTCCTGGACGAACACCAACAAATCAATTGACCTTGAAAGCACATGTGCAAACTTCGCCCGGAGACAATTCTCCTGGATGAACACCAATAATCAAGTTCTCGGAAATTCTCTCCCCTAGATCAATACCTTCCCCTAGCGATTATGTAAATCACCCCTCGTGTCATTACACTTGGCCAAACAACAACAACAACAAATCAATCGACCTTGACCTCATTAGACTAGATCGATAATCCTTGAATAAATTATGTGTAATCAGGATTCCCCTCGATTATGTAACTCAATTTCTCGGAAATCCATTTCCCCTAGGGAGGCTATGCCCATATATGGTGTTTGTACGGAGTTAGACTCAATTGTAGATGGCAGCAGGGGTGACTCTTGGGAGCAATAGGCTCCCTTCTACTCACAGTTTTGTTCCACTAAAACAACTTATTTTTTAGTTTATATTATTCAGTCAATTGAGCAGCAAACTATTGACTTTGAGCTGACTGCTCAATTTGATGACAAATTATTTTATTTTTAAAACGTCTCAAGTAACAAGTATGCATTTCTGGGAAATTCGAAGAGATTCTGTATAACCATGAAAGCGCATTTTTGGAAAAAAAGGAACGGGGAAATTGAAGAAAATAACCATTAAAAGGATGTTGTGTGCATACAGTTTTTCGCCCCTTTATTGAAAAACTGTTCTTTTGGGCGGAATAATGCTGTAATAGTACTGGCAATAAACCAAAGCTTGTCATTTACATTTTTTTTTCTTCAAGCTTTAGGTGTTCAAAAAACAGCTGTTTAAACAGCTGTTTTTGAACGGAAAAAGCTGTTTTCTGTGTTAAAAAAAAAACAGAACAGAAACAACTCTTCTGTTTTTTGTTGACCTGTTCTGAATTTATTCAAGTCCTGTTTATTTATTTTTTTCTGTTTCTCCAGAAAAACATGAATTTATGTTAATTTATACATTCATAATTTTTTTTTAATTTTTTAGGACTGGCGCGGTGCGCATTTGACAACAAGCCTATCACGTTCCAGCACCACATCGACCATGAACACTTTATGTGGAACTATCTCTTTTTCCTTATCCTGATTAAGACAAAAGACTCTACTGAATAGACTAGTCCCGAAATTTTTGTTGCTGAAATGTTTGAAGTAAGGAATTTATTACCTAGAAAGAAACTACTCACATAAATAAAAAGAATGAAAATTTTAATTAGTTTTAAAATTTAATGAAGTTACCAAGTTTTAAATCAAAAATTAATATTAAATTTTAAGCATAAATTTATATATAATATATATTTTAAAAAAATCTAATATAAATCCAAAATATTAAAGTTCAAAATATTAAAAAACAGAAAAATTGACAAATTATTTACTACGAATTTACTTAGGAAAAAAATATAATAAGTTTAAAAACATTAAATAAATGTATAAAAAATATTAGAAAAAATAAAAAGAAATTATTTTTAGGTGAAAAAAAATTTGAACGAATTTGGTTATGTTTGCTTTTACTGCAGCAATTTCATAAAGGGGTAAAAAAAAGACATTTGGTGCGAACATGGCGTTACAGAGACGACCGATAGTAATTTTGTCAAATTAACCTTTAGTTCGTGATAACATACTGTAAGTTCTCAACAGTTTTTCTTTAACGGTCGCAATAACTAGATTGGAGAACTGTCTTCCCGCAAACATGAACAACACGATTTGGCAGGGTTTCGTGGTTCAAAACGAATTCAGTCTTAGACGGCTCTATTGTTAGCCAATATCTCCATGTGCAGAACGGCCTTAATAGCTTTCTGTAGAGATTCTAAATTATCACTTATCAAAAGTAGATCATATGCTTAAGATAGATGATTAGCAATAATTCTATCTTCTATCAAAATTTCTTCTATTGATTTTGTCAAAGTAGCGGGTCCAATTTTCCACAAGAACTCCTTTTGCTTGATAAGATTAGCACTCAAGCTTACAGTCAGATGTGATAAAACAACTGGGACATTCTTTCCTGACCGGGGCAGAGATGGCCACATTGGTGGCTGGTTCTCTGAGCTCGGTATTGCAGAGGTTTCGTGCTTCTCTACAAGAAAACTTAGCATCGCTTTACAGTCATTCAATCATGAGGCAACAATCGTACTCACATCTTCAGGAATGGTGGGAGCGTCAGCTGGGTCAAGAATGGTAAAACGACGGGTTGAAAATGCATTTGCGAACCTTTCTCACATAATCTCAAAAATATTGTCATAAAAGAAAGAAGCCGGGTGACAGCCCCTACGACTCTGATTAATGTTTTTGTCGAGCCCTGTTTTGTATATATCAATAGCATCTTTCAGAGCTTCCTTCGAGAAAAACTTCGACTGCCTGATAACAATATCCTTATTCGTTTTATTTTCCATATGCTTCTGTATAAAGTTCAACGCCGGACTTAAAACTACGGTATTATCCATCATTCTTGATCCAGCTATCACCCCAAAAAAAACAAGGGAAGCGTCAACCCCCGTTCACCTTATCCCCGCAGTTTAAGGGAGGCTCTCCCAGCAGGTACAACGGTGCTTGCGACGGAAGAACTGCCCCTCTCCTACTTGCCTAATTAGGGTTACTAAATATCTAATTAAACCACTTACGTCTTAATTAAATGAGCAAGGATTCTTTAAAAGGATCCAATAAAATTCTTTTATTTCATTTCTTGTAAAAACTCTATAATCACTGAATTAATTGATAAACGTTGGAGAGGAATATACGTCCCTAATCCCAAGCCAATTGTTATTACGAAATGATAAATTAGTTCTCTTGAAAAAATCACTGGTTTAATAATGTTCATAAGATCAAGGAGGCACACTTGTGCCTCTATAAAGAGGCGACCCACCACAATGTTAGCGATTTCCGGTCCTAGCGGTCGCAGAGAGACAGCGGTGATTGCATTTTGTAGCCCAAGCTCCAACTAAGCAACGTGCAAAATTTCATCCCCCCTCCGACTTTATCTTCATGGGTAAAAGTGGGCCGGAAGTTTCGACCCTCCGACCACAGTCCCCCTTTAACGTTGTCCGATTGGGCTGAAATTTAGAGCTTAAGCTTTCCTAGGGCCCGGGAGCTTATTTTTGAAATTTCAGCTGAATCCGATCACTCTTTTCCAAAAACCAGATATAGCCACTTAAAAGTTCATTTTTTTTATTAGCCACGCCTACAGGCCACAGTTGGCAACGGATCCGGGTGAATGAGGAATCATTCGAAGCGGAATTCGACCTGTTAGGGCCTTTTGATATTTTCAGACCGAAAAAATTATCCCCCGAATTTATATTTACGAAAAACCTCGTTTTCCTATAAGAGCCCATGTTAAATTTTCCCACCACAGCCCCCCTTTAACGTTGTCCGATCGGGCTGAAATTTAGAGGATAAGCTTTCCTGGGGCCTGGAAGCTTATCCTCGAAATTTCCGCTAAATCCAATCCCTCCTTCCCTGTTTTCAATAAACCAAATATCAAGTTTTGTAGGGATTTGCTTACGTCAAAAATGCATCGCACAGAATAAAATTAATGTAACGTTTCTTTGGTACATTGGTCACTACTCCTGACTGTCAGGTGGAAGACCCGGGTTCGATTCCCCGTCAGAGAAATCTTTTTACATATTGAATTTAAAGTTTAAAAAAGAAACTCAGTTTCTTTTTTAAATCCAATCTATTAAATCCTTCGGCTCAACAGGCGTCTCCAGAAGATCTCTTTAAAGAGGCACAAGTGTGCCTCCTTAATCTTAAAGAGCAGGGGGTTTGGGGGGTGGCAGCCCCCCAACTTTAACTCCTGACACGATCAGCTAACAGTTAGTCAAGCAATAATAAGTAATAAACTGTACAAAAATGTGCAGAAATTATTTGAAAAAAACTACGTTTTCTAAAGAGTTAAAGAGGCTGAGTCAAAAGTTCGAACCTTAAAACGTACAGGGATTAGGAGGTACAGTTGGGGGGCTGCCGCCCCCATACCCCCCGCTTTTGCAGCCTTTAAATAAAAAAAAACTTTAAACTGAAAGTAAGGAGCGACATTAAAACTTAAAACGAACAGAAATTACTCCGTATATGAAAGGGGCTGTGCCCTCCTCAACGCCTCGCTCTTTACGCTAAAGTTTGACTTTCTTACAACTCTTTTTTTTAAAGAATAAAAACTTTAGCGTAAAGAGCGAGGCGTTGAGGAGGGCACAGCCCCTTTCATATACGGAATAATTTCTGTTCGTTTTAAGTTTTAATGTCGCTCCTTACTTTCAGTTTAATTTTTTTTTTATTTAAAGGCTGCGAAAGCGGGGGGTTTGGGGGAGCAGCTGCCCCCCAACTGTACCTCCTAATCCTTGTACGTTTTAAGGTTCGAACTTTTGACTCAGCCTCTTTAACTCTTTAGAAAACGTAGTTTTTTTCAAATAGTTCCGATTTAGGGTGTGTTCACTTTGAAATCTGATAGAGAACTGATAGTTATTTAATATCAACAATAATAATGAGTGAGTGAATGTTCTTTATTACCCATCTATATACAAAATAAGAGAAAACGATCGAGTACAATAAAACAAAGAAAACCAGACATGTCATAAAGATATATACAAATTTCTAAAAACACCAAATCTAAAATAGTACGTCCTTCCATGTGTGAGAAAAGGACTGGTTACTCAGTTTCTGAAACTGTTCATCCCTGGCCTGAACAGGTTCAATTCTCTTGCGTGCGGGGGAACTTCTTTTCTATGAGGGGGATCAGGGTTGGGTAGAAGAAGGTTCCACCACACCATACGGTTAACGATGTACCTATTCTTGAACCACCGAGGGGTGGTTCAAGAACAGATGTACCATCACCTTCAAGAATAGAAGGTGGTTCGATGTACAATCATTCTATCATGAGGCAACAATCGTACTCACATCTTCAGGAATGGCGGGAGCGTCAGCTGGGTCAAGAATGGTAAAACGACGGGTCGAAAATGCATTTGCGAACCTTTCTCACATAATCTCAAAAATATTGTCATAAAAGGAAGAAGCCGGGTGACAGCCCCTACGACTCTGATTAATGATTTTGTCGAGCCCTGTTTTGTATATATCAATAGCATCTTTCAGAGCTTCCTTCGAGAAAAACTTCGACTGCCTGATAACAATATCCTTATTCGTTTTATTTTCCATATGCTTCTGTATAAAGTTCAACGCCGGACTTAAAACTTCGGTATTATCCATCATTCTTGATCCAGCTATCACCCCAAAAAAATAAGGGAAGCTTCAACCCCCGTTCACCTTATCCCCGCAGTTTAAGGGAGGCTCTCCCAGCAGGTACAACAGTGCTTGCGACAGGGAACTGCCCCTCTCCTACTTGCCTAATTAGGGTTACTAAATATCTAATTAAACCACTTACGTCTTAATTAAATGAGCAAGGATTCTTTAAAAGGATCCAATAAAATTCTTTTATTTCATTTCTTGTAAAAACTCTATAATCACTGAATTAATTGATAAACGTTGGAGAGGAATATACTTCCCTAATCCCAAGCCAATTGTTATTACGAAATGATAAATTAGTTCTCTTGAAAAAATCACTGGTTTAATAATGTTCTTAAGATTCCGATTTAGGGTGTGTTCACTTTAAAATCTGATAGAGAACTGATGGTTTATTTAATATCAACAATAATAATCAGTTCTTTATTACCCATCTATATACAAAATAAGAGAAAACGATGGAGTACAATAAAACAGAGAAAACCAGACATGTCATAAAGATATATACAAATTTCTAAAAACACCAAATCTAAAATAGTGCGTCCTTCCATGGGTGAGAAAAGGACTGGTTACTCAGTTTCTGAAACTGTTCATCCCTGGCCTGATGAGGTTCAATTCCCTTGCGTGCGGGGGAACTTCTTTTCTATGAGGGGGATCAGGGTTGGGTAGAAGAAGGTTCCACCACACCACACGGTTAACGATGTACCTATTCTTGAACCACCGAGGGGCCTGAAGCAAAAACTTGATGTACTTAAAATAGCCCTTTCGCTACACTCACCTATCAGATTCATCAAGAATGTCTCAAAATGGGTTCAAACATAGAATATGTGGGAGAGCCACTCATTCTATCTATATTATTGAGAAAGGGCTTTCTGTTCCAGATTAAGTTGCGATGTAGCCACACTAGTATAAGCAATTCTAAGTTTGTGTTCAGCATTCTGAAACAAAAGCTTTCGTGTATTCTTAATCGAAGACACAATCGGGAGTCTTAAATATGTTAGTGCAGTAGGGATTTCCACCTCAATATCGCCTAGACGGACACTATTGGGCACATAACTACTGTGTAAATTAAAGAAGAGGACTTGGGACTTCAATGCATACATACTTCGTCCTATTTGTAGATGTCTATCAGATAGGCTATCGAAATTCCGTTGAAGACTAGCTATTGACCGGCACGGATTTAATGGATCGTCCGCATAACAAAGCACTGATGTATCCATCCCCTTTGAAATGCAAGTAATAGGTAGACTGATCTGCACAGGAAGAGACATGATGTTGTAGATCATCAGTAATGTGATGGCTCCTTGCTTTATTCCGACGAATACAGGGAGCTCACTATCCAAAATACATTTCCCAACTTCAAACGAACTTTTAGATGCCTGCACATATAACATAATGAGGAAATTTCATCAAGACTTACACCACGGCTATGCAACTGCAACATGGCCTGCGATTGGATAAGGGAACCAAGAGTATCCGTAACATCGTATGCTCCAAGAACCAGAGTTGTTCCAGATGCTTCTAAGGGCATGGACGCAACCTAAGTCCGACTGGAACCCGAACTGCATAATACACTTTTCTTTTAAGTGGTTAAGAATCAGAAGCTAAAATATCTTTGTGAAAATGCTTGACACAGTCACTTATGTATATGATGAACATGATGATTTTGGTTTATTCTTTTTCAGAATTCGGCTAATCACTCCAATGCACAAACTTTCCGGAACGACACCAACGTTAAAAACCATTTGAAAAGGTAATGCAAGGTGGTTATAGAGGAAGTCATTTGTGGCGATAAAGTGCTCAGCACAAATACTGTCGGCGCCAGCCGAGAATTTCTTCTTTATAAGCTTCAATACAGCCTTTCTTAATAGCAGACGGTGTGATCACAATACAATTTTGTTTTTGGATAGAATCAAGCAACGAAGCCAAAACGAAAAAAATTCTACACTATTGTTGGATTTTACAAACTGACTCTTGAATGGGAACCCACTTAGACTCTTGGATGCTATCGAGACCTTCATAGTTCTGCTTCCCAGAAAGAGGACGAGACTTCCAGAGGTAATTAGGGTCATCTACAATCTTTTCGAGAGTAATCGATTTACCGCCACTAGGTACTCCTGCAGGGCACTCCTAAACATTCTCTTAGAATAAATCCGGACCGCATTTACAACCCCAGTCCTTGGCCTCTTGCACTCGTTCTTGAGCCACAACCACCACTTTGCCGTAGCACAGGCCGACACTAGAAGTGGGCTACTAGACCACCTGTATATTTCACTCTTGCGACGCATCCGCCTTACTGGAACTGGTGCTTTATCAGCACATTTAAAGTGCATATATTATTTGCTCAAAGTGTAGGCTTAGCTGTAACAGATAGTATTGAACCTTTAGTTTCACTAGGATACGGTCGCAAGACTCACGAAACTCCGGTACGCACAAGTTACTTCCTATATTCTTCAAGAATTTCTTGGATTGAGAGTCATCAGCTTTGGTCCCCTACTACGGGTATCAAGACACATATTGGGAGATGGTCGCTGGTTGCTTGATCGTCTATTACTATCACATATTGGACTGGGCTGTCTGAATACAGTAAATGGTCCAGATTTGACGTAGTGCTATTCTGGGACATGTATGTAAAGTCCTTGTTCTTTATAAGCATAAGAATGAGGGAGGCAGCACACTTATAATAGTTTTAGAACTCGGGAATTTAGAACGAGTTAGATCACAATTAAAATCACCTGTGATAACACATCAATGAAAAGAAAGGAAGGTTTTCTTAAACTTGGGTGTATAAGGAGCAACCGGTCAAAGGAAAGAACCTGTTACCTTACTTTTATTTTTGTATTCTTCTCTTTTCTGTGTTTTATTTTTCTTTACAATATCCTATCATTTATTACTATTTTAGGAAAATAATCATGACTGGGTTCCTAAATTAAAAGCAATGTCGCTCAGTGATGGAGATGTATCGGAGCCAAATAAATTGGCTACACTAGAAGAAGCTTTTCGCGTTCTTTCAAAAGAATTGTCAGAAATAAACAATCAGGTAAACTATTCTGGCTGTAGTAAAACTATAAAATGATAATCCTTAGCACATAAGAATATTCTTATGTCCTTTGATAGCATTGAGCTAAGAGAAGCATGCCAAAAAGCTGCAGCAACAGAAATCCAAAGCAGTAATTTTTATTTAAAGGTAAAATTTTTACATAAAAGAAATTTCCAGTGATTAGACTGAACAGTAAAATAGATACGAAGTGCCCGGGTATGGAAAAAAAAATAATACATTGTGCCCACGTCGCTCTTTACTTAGGCAGCGCTATCGCTCCCTATGAAAAGTGGTATTTCGAAACTTTATTGCGTCTTGATGTTTTTATTAAAATCCCAAATTTGACTTAATTAGAAAGCGTCACCACACAATCTGTATCTTGCAATTCAGAACAAAAGACGTGGCAAGTTGAGTAAAGGTATCATTTTGCTGCATGACAATGCCCGTCCACATGTGGTTAATCGGACCAAAGATCTCATCACATCCTTTAAACGGGAAACTAGATCCTCCATACAGTCCTGATCTGGCGCCCAGCGACTACCATTTGTCCCTGCACTTGAAGAAACACCTGGGTTGTCAGCGTCTTCAAGACGATAACAAAGTCAAAACAGTTGTGATACAGTGTTTTTTTTTTCTCGAAAACGACTCCATTTTTTTCAATATTCACTTGCTGAAAATTTTCTTCTTAATTGGTTTGGCTTCCTTTTTTTCTTGTTTTTTTCTTACGCATTTTGTATCCAGTGTTGTCTCAGAACCTATTTGCCCTCCTGACGTACATAGCTAGGCTGCAGTAATTCAAAGGGAGTTACGGCCTAGTCTTTATTTAATTATTTACTTTTGTTGAGGATTACAGCGTAGTCTATTCAGCTTAACAGCATCTATATATTAATTTGTTATTTTTGTTTTCTTTCTGTATTATTTTTTAAAGACAGTATTCCCATTTTATTTTAGCCCTTCCTTCTTTTCAATTGTATGGCCAAATATGGTATTTTACTGTTCACAGTTACCTCAGTTCACAAAAATATCAAGCGGGAGAAAATTGTATTTTTAAACTCTTTGGGGGGGGGGCAATTTGTTTTGTTTTTTCCTGAAAATGTAAAAAAATGTATTTTCAGAAAAATTTACCCACAAAAATTACCCCAGAATCTGCCTTTTTGTGCACACTATTAGTGATCTGTGTATTCCTTAATAGGCTTTCTCACATGCTATTTTTTTTCTAGATTACCTGATTTTTTCTAGATTTTCTTTTTTAGATGAAACAGAAGCAGTTACCTGTACTTGTGAACCACACGCAATATCATACTATGTAAGCCCAGTTGATGAGCCTCCACTTTTTAAGAAGTTGTGGAATGAAGTTTATTTTCGTTTTTAGTTAAGCCATTGTTTTTACTTTTTTATTTCTTGTCTTTCTTATTGTTGTTGAATAAACAAACCCTTTGTTACCGTTTACTTGAACGTTCAGTTAGATATTCTAGAAAAAAGGCGAAAGAGAGTGAAATTGAAATCTGATTTTGGAAAATCTAGCATAAAAAATCGACTTTTAGACCCAAAGTCTTTCAATTTTTCAGAAATGGGGCGCTGCTCTAGGGCGCTGCGGATTCTCCTTACGAATTTTACGACTTTTCTACAGGATCCATTCGATTTTCAACCTTTTTTTTCTCCTATGTTTGTTTCTATGGAACAAGTGATGATATTAGGGAAACGATTATTCAATTCAATCATTTATTCCCCACAGCTACAAGAGAACGAGTAGTATAAACATAATAATAAAAAAGAACATCAACAAAAACTAGCAATCAATTTAAACTAAGAAAAAAACTGTAGAAGACTATGGTCAGGGTCAATATTACAAAATGCATCTGCAGAAAGCTTTTTGTGTATGTTACCGAGATTTTGAGTTGCATCCATAACATAGAAATTTTTAACTAGATACCAATTTCTAGTCCATGCCAGCAGAGAAAGAAGAAATCTGCAAAATTTGAAATATGCAACTTTAATCTTTTTCGAATCATTTAGCTTAAGAATAGAATGAACAACCGAAAGATAAAGCCCAGAATGATTAGAAAATGTCGAGAATAAGCACCCAAGAGCTCTTCTGTTATAATTTCCACGGTTTGCTACAATTTTTGAATAGCTCAACTGAATTTTTCTTACTACATCATCAACAATCGGTTTACGGAAGAGAGCTAGAGAATTAGAAACAGTAATACCAAGCCACCGAAAGGAAGAGACAGAAAGTACAGAAAATTCATTACATACCAGAGGAGTAGACGAAGACAGATTATAAGATAAGAATTAACGCTTGTCAAGATTCAGGGATATATCAATATTTAGGAAAGACTTAGAAACTTGGGAAACCGTCACAGAAAGAGCAGATTTAGTACGACTAATCAACAGAATGTCATCAGCATAGGCAATGTAAGAAATATCAGTAGAACCAGAAAAATAAGTGCCTGAGATCTTTTCCAAAACAGTAGAAATACAAATTTTGAAAAAGGTTGGTGATAAACACCTCCCTGCTTTACGCCTCTAAGCACTTAAATAGTTGTCTCTGGAGAAGATTTCAGGCGGAGGTGAGAATTAGAAGACCAAAGCCGTAGAAGGTAAATAACAGAATAAATAACACCAGAAGAAGCCAAAGAAAAGAATAGCTGGTTATGAACAACAGAATCGAAATCCTTTGAAAGATCAGTGTACAGAAATATACGCCTTTACCCTTAGAAGAATTAGAAAGTAGAATAGAAGGAAGGACACGCTGTGCATGTTGGCACCCCACACCAGGTCTGAAACCAAGTTGAGTTTCACCAAAGAAAGAAATATTTTGAGTAAATGAATATACTAGGTAAAAGAATATACCTAAAAACCTTGCTAATATTGCAAGAAACAGAAACTGGACGGTAAGAAGAGCAAAATCTGTTGGCGGTTTACCTCTTTTTAAAATTGAAGTCAAGCTGCCACACAAAGAGCTTTCCGAGACGACAGAAGACGCCAAGCACATTTTAAACAAAAGCACAAGATGTGACATAAGTCCAGCACATCGGGGAGTTAGATGTTTTTTAGAAATACCATCAGCATCAATAGATTTCGACTTAAGATGATTCAAAGCATTCAAAACTTCACAACGCGATATAGGCAGGACAAAGCGCTGACTTAGAAATTTAGGGACAATTCAAACAAGCGCTTCACCAAATTTTCTATGAACAGAATAATTCAAAACGGGGAATATCTTCGAATAATATGTATGCCAAGAACTTGGTGGAATAGCATCACTGCTTACATCAGAATCGTTTGTTTTACTTGAATTAATTACTTTCCTCCATTCTTTAGGCGAAGATGGAGAATCAAACCCACGGTATCGGACTCTGTTTAGATACTTCTTAAATTCTAATTTAATTTTCTGTTTAATAAAAAAAATATTACCAAACCTAGGCCGACCACAATCTGTTCAAACTTTTAGCCAAAATTTAGCTTTATTTTTACAGGCCTTAAGGTTTGGTAATATTTTACCAAACCTTAAATATTAAGGTTTGTGACCAAACAGGCTTTTGAGTATTCTTTTGGATTCGCATTACTGGGACAAATTTTTTCAAGTTCTTTCATGGCGGAGAGGATAGAATGATAATATCGGTCTATTTCATATTTAGCATAAATAAAATTCTGGCTAGACTGTAAAAGCTGATACGGAACATAAATCACACTTAGAAGTGAAGCCAATGTTGTAAGATAAATAGAAAAATTCGTATTATTCCAATCAGGTTTATAAACCATTTAGAACGTGCAGCACGACTCTTAGATATACTCCCAGAACAAACAACAGGCTTTGATAAACGAAAAGACAGTTGAAGGTAATCAAAATCTTGCTCGTCAAAATAAACCATAACTGGCGAGCAGACAAGAGCTGCAGAGCAAATAACGTGATCAGTGTCTGATTTACTACCTGAATGGTGAATGCATATATAATCATGGGACTTCCGAAAAATTTTATAAGCCGGGAGAGAATCAAGAAGCTGACCATTCCTTACATTATCAGAAACCAGATCGGTATTAAAATCACCAGCAATAACAAAATGCAACCCATGATCCAATATCTTTTGAATTGAAGTTTTAAGTTCATTACAAGCACAAGAGAAATTCTGAAGTGAACGAATGGAACGATCATTATATGGCAGATGCACATTAATTTACAATATTATCAAGGCGCAAAGCAAGAAAAGTGTCATCTGATTGGAAAAGCACAGGACTCGCACCAGAAATATTTTTCTTAAAAACACAAGCTAAGCCGCCAGAAGGGCGGCCTCGCGTATTTTTAGCTGGACGGGCAAAAACAACGTGATCACTGCTTCGTCTCAAAAAATATTCGCTAAAGGTGGTCAGTAAATGTTCTTGGAGACAAAAAACGTCGTAATTAACATACAGATCATCAATAAAAAAGTCCTTGCCTCTCGTTTCATTAATATTAAATGAGACTATACTTATGTCCAGATTCATGTCTAAGAATAGACCTTATCAGTGATCTTCTTAATCACAGGGCATCGTAGGCTGTAAGAAGGGTGAGATCCTCCACAATTGGTACATTTCGGAGATTCCGTACAACGATCACTGCTCGTAGATAAATGCGGTCCAGCACAACGAGCCCACTTAGAGGAGTGCTACTGGTACATATACTTTCCAAGTACCCAGGGGAACGACACTTGAAGCAACACTTTGGCAAAAGCTTGAACTCATAAACACGGAAGTTTTCATACCCAATTTTCACTAAGTTTCACAGAAATGATCCTTTAGTAATCGCGTCTGCAAATTCAAGCTTAACCGATTTGCTTGTTCCAAATCAACTAGACCCGAGTATACCGAACTGGTTTTGTAGCATTTAAAGGTCAAAATCGGACGGAACCTCTCGAATAACACCAGTTTGCTTTTTGATAAAACTTTCACACTAGAACCAGGTAGAGCTTTCTTTGCTGATTTGCAAAAATCTTCAGCTGCAGATTTCTCAATATTACCGCCCAAGACTTTTTAGTCGCTCGCACTCTGGTCACCAGCTGATGACTAGAAATTGAGTCTATTACTGATTTTCGCTTTAGCGGGTCACCATGCTCAGGCGGGGGATCGGAGGTCAAAATTGTAGTATGCGTATCACACGCAGCAAGCTGGCTAATCCAAGGTATTTGAGGAAAGTTCAGGTTGTACCAATTAATATTGGCAGAAACAAGCGAAATTGCTTGCTCAAGGCTCGTAAGCTTGGCTGTAACGTGTGTAAACGCTGTTACAGAGAAAACAGAGACTTCTGTTGCCGTTTTGATGACGAAACAGGGGAGCTGTTCTCCATCGGCATAACATTTCTTCATGAAGTCCCTAATAACTTGCAGGTGACTGTGAATTACATTCGCGCCCCTTCTGACAGGGGGATCATCTTCGTCCACACAACTTCATTGCTTTGCTTTCCCTGACTTAACAGTTTCCAAATCATTCAAAAAGTCCACTCCTTTCCGTAAAATAAAGACTTCATCAACACCACTTAAATTGTCCAGTACACGTAATGGTCAGGCGAAGAGCGCTGAATGGCAACGACTTATAGAAATAACCTCAAGTGTGCTGCTAAATTCTTTGTGCTTGAACAATGAAAGGGTCGATTTAAAGCAATTGCTGTAAATTTATCTAGAACAATTGCTCGAGAACAGACTTCATTTTAAAAAAAGGATTGAATATTCGCCATAAAAAACTGTTCAGTGGAAAAAGTGCACTGAATTCCATGACATTGATAGGCCCTAAAATAAATTACAATTAATGGGCTTGATTTTAAAATTGAACGAGGATTAGTGGGCAGTACCAAACTAAATATGCAATGAGTCCATGAGGTTTCGTACTTTTTCTCATGAACAACAATTTTGCTTTTTCAGTGGTTACTCCATACTGGTTTTATTCAAAATAAGGGATACAGAGATCCCGATTTACAATATCATTGTGAAAGAGCCCCCCCCCCCAACCTTTGCGTATTGTATCCATGTTCACGAGGTGGAAAGTATATTTTCCTTCCCATGTTGCTAGATTCTCGAGCATTTTAGCCTATCTTCCCAAGACTTGCTAGGTTAGGGTAGCTCCTGGACTTACTGTAGGGGGTAATCCACTCTGCGTGTTTATGTAACTATGTGTGTGTTATTATTGAAATTTAAATTAATCACAGAATTCACGAATATTTTGCTAGTTTCCTTAATGTTTTCCTAGTTTTTGTAACGATAGTTTCTTGGAAGATTAATTTATTCCTGAGACAAGTTGGAACATTATATGCAGCAACATGTTGACTAAGTATCGGAGGTTACTTGCCATTGTCATTAGGCATTAGAAAACCTTTGTTTGGTAGCTGTCCGCTGGTGACTTTTTATTCTAAATAAATCGTTGCTGTTACGCCTGAAGTCTTATCTGACACTTTCAAATTTACGAAATAATCGCCTGATGTTTTTTGATTGAAATACAAAGAAAGGATAGCCAGGGCAATGTATGGTCAATCGAACTTCGATCGTCCTGGCCTTTTTTCGAGTCTTCCATTAGATTTTGACCTGTCAAGACGTCTTGTTTTGAGATAAATACCGCATGTGATTTTTAAGTGAAGACGCAAGATCAGCCTTTTGAACTTTTCTTTAGCAAGTACCAGTGCTAATCTTGGCTTAGGCGACCAGGTTTTAGTTGAAGATATAGGTTCCGATTCAAGGTCTGTCTCGTTTTTATACCTTAGCCTAGAATGTCCCATCCTTGTAATGAATGCTACAGAAAATATGGAACTGGGTCTTTCCAGTGTTCTAAGTGCAATGCTTGGTTGCACCCTGCTTGTGCTGGCATAACAAAAAGTAATCGCCTTAAAAACCCTAATTGGTTATGCGTTCAATGCCGAGTGTCGATGGTTGAAAATGACGTGATTAATACCATCAATAATCAACCAGAAGTGGTTCATCCAATCTATGCTGTAAAATCCCCCGTTATTTCGGATGAAGAAAATTCATCTACCTCCAACGAAAATCAACTTGAAATGATCGTTCGAAGTGGTATTACAAATTCCCCTACTATACCTTGTGCTTCGAGTAATGTCAACAATAGTCCTGATTGATCGTTTGATTCTGCAAAAATAACCAAAACCCATCAATCCCAAATTACCCCCCAAATATATTGTTCCAGTAAAGGTGAATCGGCAGGCATTGCAAGAACGGCTAGTGTCTTTGAGCCCCATACCTGTGAAGATTGCATAAAAAAAGACGCGGAAATCATCAATCTCAGGAAGCGGATTACTAATCTTGAATTTCTTTATGATAGTTTATCTGATCTTTACGAACGTTAGAAAAGTGATCTTTTCAAGGGCAATGAAATCAAAATGTTAAAAGTTGGTTTTCAGCTAGCAATTGTTGATACTATACATGCATTAAAATCCCCTACATCGCCCAATGTTTCTCCTTCAGCTGATACTTCTAGTCCAAATATGCATTATCCAAATTCTTCAAGTTGCGTAAAAACTGTAAATTCCTTTGAACCTGAAAACGTCACTATATGTAATCAAGCAAGTGCTAATGAACTTGCCTCGTCAGAATTTTTTCAGGGGATTAGCAAGGCTACACAAACTAATCCTTCTGACCTTGTTTTAACTGAAGATAATTTATTCTTGAAATCCAGTGGTCATGACACATCTTTAAAAATTGACAATGATGTCGAACTTACAAGCGGAAATTCTCACCCAATGCAATCATATATTCATAAAAATGAGTTCTGTGATCTTAAGCGTAATGAACCTAATGTGTGCTATAGATTTTTAGACAGTAGATGTTTGTCTAGTAATTGTAAATATCTACACATTTGTTAGTTTCACGTTTTTAGCCGTTGTATAAATAATCTGTGCGAATTCCCCCATGTTGATATCTGTGAACAATTTCCAAGTGGAAGATGCTTTGGCTGTGCAAAAAATCATATCAAATTGCCCATTAAGAGTCGTAGTAGGTTCCACAAAACTGGGCTACCCAGAGGCCATCTAAATTCTGCTAATCCTACTAGATATTTTTTAGACCATCGCTCACACACAAGAAAGCCCACGAGCCATCAAGTCCCTACCAATCGAGTACCTATCCAAAGGATACCCCCTTCTCCATATCCCCTTCCATACCCCCTTCCTTCTTTTTCAAAGATAAACCCACCCACCCCTCCGGCTGCTTTCCAACATTTTCCTACCCTTCCATCTATCATTCCCCACCACCTTGCCTACCCACTCAACATGAACTCTTCGTACCATTCCCCTGCAAAAATAACCTCATCTCTCTTGAATCCTCCAGTTCACCCAAACTCAATCGCTACTTAGTTACCGCTGTTTAGAGTCTACGCTAGTACCTGCTCAATTAAATGCAATTGTATTTGAAAAAGATGGATTTGATCCCCCTGTCCCTTGTTCTCACTATCCAAGTTTAGCCCCCGTCAAGAATTCCACTAGAACCCCTGACCCCACCTGTGATATAAAAAAAACTAAAGTGTAAAAACGGTACATTCACGAGTCGCTTTTTATTCCCCCCACTTTTGTTGAGCAACACTGAAAGCCTTAACTTTGAAAAACTTAATGAACTAGACACCCTTTCTAAAACATATAGATTAGATGTAATCGCTATTACTGAAGTTCAAGCTCAAAATTTGCACATGTTAAAGATTAACAATTTTTCTCAATTTATTAAACTCAGACCAGAAAACCACCCTCTGGGTAAGAAAGGTGGCGGAATTCTGTTCTTTGTCCGTAATGACTTGTACCCAAGTGAAATATCAATTCCGTGTCTCGCTCCCTTTGATGAGATTATGTGGGTGTGTGTTCGACCTAAAGTCTTGCCGCGTCCTTTCAATTTAATTGTCCTTTGTTGTTTTTATTACTCCCCTAATCAGAGATCCGCTGACAAAATAAATTTTATCGAAAAATTACATGCAAGTGCTGACTTTGTACTATCAAACTATCCAATTTTGGCTCCTGGATTACTACTGAAAATTGGTCCACTGTGTATCAAACAAATGACGTAGACTACATGGCTTTGTCCCTCCAAAATTTATTGAGGAGTAATTATGAATTCCACTTCCCTGAGAAAAAATTTAAAACGTGTTATCCAGATAAGCCTTATGTTACTGAGTCTTTTAAAAAACTTATAAGAAAAAAAATCATTTTTTTCAAGGCAGGTCGTATTACTGAGGCTAATAGTCTAAGGAAGTTCCTAAAGAAAAAATTAAGAAAAGCAGCTTCTAATTATTATAATAGTAAAGTCAAAGATCTATGTTCTAACAAGCCCAAGCAATGGTACAGAAAAATTAAAGAAATATGCGGAAAAAGTCCTTCCGAAGCTGATTTTCATTTCCCTGAACCCCCTAATAAGACTGCCAACGATTTAAACTTGTACCTTGCCTCCATCGTGCAAAGTCTCCCCCCTTTCACTGGCTCAAGTCCAACTATTACCCCCAATACTTCCTTCCCCTTTATTTCTCCCTCTGATGTTATAAATAAAATTCTAAAGCTTAGAAAATCAAGTATTTGTCCCTTGGACATCCCTGTTGACTTAATTAAAGCCTTTTCAGACAAAATTGCTGACCCTTTATCAAATATTTTCAACCACATCACAAAATTTGGTAAATTCCCAAGCTGCTGGAAACAAGGTTTTATAACACCTGTCCCAAAAAATGCACCAGTCTAACTTTCGCCAACATTCGCCTCATTACACTCACTTCAGTTTTCTCCAAACTTTATGAAAGTTTCCGCCGTGACTGGCTTAGGGATATTATTTGTCCGCGTATTGACACCCGGCAATTTGGTAACTTAAGGAAAACTTTCACCACCCATTACCTTGTGCACTTAATGCATACCATCGTAAGTAACCTTGATAAACCAAATGTTTGGCTGAACCATGTCTTAGTTGACTTCCAAAAAGCTTTTGACCTGGTTGACCATACCATCCTAATTCATTCACTCCTGGTTAACTTTGAACTTGATCCTCTGTTAGTAAATATTGTTATATGGTTTCTTTCGAATAGATCTCAAGTTGTTAAATACAAAAATATTTTCTCTAACCCCCCTCTCTATATATTGTGGAATTCCTCAGGGAACCTTATTGGGACTACTTTTATTTCTTGTCATGATTAACGATATTGGTAGGGATTGTCCCCGAAGGTGGAAATACGTGGATGACTTGTGGATCCTTAAGGTATGTCACAGGAATACTAAAAGTGACCCCCTTGAAATCCTAACCCACATTTCAGTTGATGCTAAGAACCTAAATATGAAAGTAAATTCCACCAAATCAAATATAATGACGATAATTTTCTTGAAATCCACTCCCGCTTTCCTTGACCCTATCCCACCCGAAATGCTTGTGAAACATGTTAAACTAGTAGAGATGACCCTATAACTCCAGGGGGGGGGGCTCCTTATATGGGCATAGAATACTGACGGGATACGTAATCGGTCAATGACCTCTTTCTCCAGGTGTGTTTTTGGCACGCCCTCAGCGAATGTCAATGTTGTTGTTGTTTTGAACAGAGTCATTAGGGAGAACACGTGGTTAATGGGGTCAATGTTGTTGTCGTTCGAAGCAAAGTTAATGACACTTCCTTCCTGTTCGAGGCAGATGTTATGATCCGGAAATAGTATTTGTTATTGTTATTCGAGCCAAATGTTACGAGTTCCGCGGGAAACAGTTAATTAACGTCTGACAGATAACGTAAAGTTAATTAATGTCTTTGGATTTCGAACAGAAATGTTTCCGAGAAACAGTTAGATCACACATGATGTCATGATTGTTTGAATTGTCTCCGGCGCGAAGTTTATTAATGTCTGGAGTTCTTCCAGAAGAATCGTTTCTGAGCAAATGTTTTGATCTTAGCGCGCGAAAAGGTTTCCAAATAATTGAAATAGGCCAGCGCAGGGATGCCAAACAAAAGGAACACGCTGAATTACGTTTAGGGATTATTTGGGCGAAACTGTTTTAGACAGGTTATGGAATTATTTCGGCGAAACATTTAGAGACATTTTAAAAGCTGATTTATGAAGAACTTGCGGTTGAGGTTTTGAGTGTGGTCGTTATAATACACAAGTTTCATTGAACAGTGCTGTGAGGTCCTCTACCCCAAGTCTAAAGGGTTCCAATCCCTCTACCTCAACCCCGAAGGAAGCCCCCGGTACTCAAAGGTCCCCCAAGCTCCCAAAGAGCCCCAGTCCCCCAAACGCCCTCCTCAGACCCCCAAAGGCCCTCCCCTGGTCCTCAAAGGGCCCCCGGACCCTCCAAAGAGCCCCCCGGACCCCAGAGGTCCTCACCCGGTCCCCAAAGGTCCCCCGGGCTCCCAAAGGGCCAACCGGCCCCCAAGGGTCCCCCAAACACCCTCCCCGGGCCCCCCAAAGAGTCCCCTCTCCATTTTTTAATACTTTTGATGGCTTTATTATATCTTTTCAGAACAAGTTCCATTCATAATGTCATTCCTAAACCCATTTTACAAGTTGAAGTACCCATCCTTTTCACCCGCAACTTAGTTATAGGTAAGAGTTTGAAGTTTTACCTTAGAGACTTAGCTTAGAGTTTTAGTTTGGTTTAGTTTTAGTTAAAAGTATAGAATTTTTTAGCTTAGAGTCTTAGCTTAGAGTTTTATTCAGAGTTATAGTTTAGTTTAGTTTTACTTAAGAGTTTGGTGTTTTACCTTAGAGTCATAGCTTAGAGTTTTAGTTAGAGTTCTTGTTTAGTAATAGTTAAGAGTTTAGAATTTTAGCTTAGAGTTAGAGTTTTAATTAGAGTTCTAGTTTAGTTTAGTTATAGTTAAGAGATTGGTGTTTTACCATAGAGACTTAGCTTAGAGTTTTAATTTAGTTTAGTTTTGGTTAAGATTTTAGAGTTTTAGCTTAGAGTCTTAGCATAGAGTTTTTGTTATAATTCTAGTTTAGTTTAGTTTTAGTTAAGAGTTTAGAGTTTTAGCCTAGAGTCTTATCTCAGAGTTTTTTATAGAGTTCTAGTTTTGTTTAGTTTTAGTTAAGAGTTTAGAGTTTTTAGCTTAGAGTCTTAGTTTAAAGTTTTTTTGTTGAAGTTCTAGTTTAGTTTTAGAGTTTTAGCTTAGACTTAGAGTTTTAATTAGAGTTTTAGATTAGTCTAGTTTTAGTGAAGAGTTTAGAGTTTTAGCTTAGAGTCTTAGCTTAGAGTTTTTGTTAGAGTTCTAGTTTAGTTTAGTTTTAGTTAAGAGTTTAGAGTTTTAGCTTAGAGTCTTAGCTTAGAGTTTTTGTTATAGTTCTAGTTTAGTTTAGTTTAGTTATAGTTAAGAGTTTGGAATTTTACCTTAGAGACTTAGCTTAGAGTTTTAGTTTAGTTTAGTTTTACTTAAGAGTTTAGAGTCTTAGCTTAGAGTCTCAGCTTAGAGTTTTTGCTAGAGTTCTAGTTTAGTTTAGTTTTAGTTAAGAGTTTAGTGTTTTTAGCTTAGAGTCCTAGTTTAGAGTTTTTGTTGAATTTCTAGTTTAGTTTAGTTTTAGTTTAGAGTTTTTGCTTAGACATAGAGATTTAATTAGAGTTCTAGTTTAGTTTAGTTAGCTAAGAGTTTAGAGTTTTAGCTTAAACTCATAGCTTAGAGTTTTTGTTAGAGTTCTAGTTTAGTTTAGTTTTAGTTAAGAGTTTAGAGTTTTACCATAGAGTCTTAGCTTAGAGTTTTAGCTTAGAGTCTTAGCATAGAGTTTTTGTTAGAATTCTAGTTTAGTTTAGTTTTAGTTAAGAGTTTAGAGTTTTAGCCTAGAGTCTTATCTCAGAGTTTTTTATAGAGTTCTAGTTTTGTTTAGTTTTAGTTAAGAGTTTAGAGTTTTTAGCTTAGTCTTAGTTTAAAGTTTTTTTGTTGAAGTTCTAGTTTAGTTTTAGAGTTTTAGCTTAGACTTAGAGTTTTAATTAGAGTTTTAGATTAGTCTAGTTTTAGTGAAGAGTTTAGAGTTTTAGCTTAGAGTCTTAGCTTAGAGTTTTTGTTAGAGTTCTAGTTTAGTTTAGTTTTAGTTAAGAGTTTAGAGTTTTAGCTTAGAGTCTTAGCTTAGAGTTTTTGTTATAGTTCTAGTTTAGTTTAGTTTAGTTATAGTTAAGAGTTTGGAATTTTACCTTAGAGACTTAGCTTAGAGTTTTAGTTTAGTTTAGTTTTACTTAAGAGTTTAGAGTCTTAGCTTAGAGTCTCAGCTTAGAGTTTTTGCTAGAGTTCTAGTTTAGTTTAGTTTTAGTTAAGAGTTTAGTGTTTTTAGCTTAGAGTCCTAGTTTAGAGTTTTTGTTGAAGTTCTAGTTTAGTTTAGTTTTAGTTTAGAGTTTTTGCTTAGACATAGAGATTTAATTAGAGTTCTAGTTTAGTTTAGTTAGCTAAGAGTTTAGAGTTTTAGCTTAAACTCATAGCTTAGAGTTTTTGTTAGAGTTCTAGTTTAGTTTAGTTTTAGTTAAGAGTTTAGAGTTTTACCATAGAGTCTTAGCTTAGAGTTTTAGCTTAGAGTCTTAGCTTAGAGTTTTTGTTATAGTTCTAGTTTAGCTTAGTTTAGTTATAGTTAAGAGTTTGGAGTTTTACCTTAGACACTTAGCTTAGAGTTTTAGTTTAGTTTAGTTTTACTTAAGAGTTTAGAGTTTTAGCTTGGAGTATCAGCTTAGAGTTTTCGCTAGAGTTCTAGTTTAGTTTAGTTTAAATTAAGAGTTTAGTGTTTTTAGCTTAGAGTCTTAGTTTAGAGTTCTTGTTGAAGTTCTAGTTTAGTTTAGTTTTAGTTTAGAGTTTTAGCTTAGACTTAGAGTTTTAATAAGAGTTCTAGTTTAGTTTAGTAGGCTAAGAGTTTAGAGTTTTAGCTTAGAGTTTTTGTTAGAGTTCTAGTTTAGTTTAGTTTTAGTTAAGAGTTTACAGTTTTAGCTTAGAGTTTTTGTTAGAGTTCTAGTTTAGTTTAGTTTTAGTTAAGAGTTTAGAGTTTTTAGCTTAGTCTTAGTTTAAAGTTTTTTTGTTGAAGTTCTAGTTTAGTTTTAGAGTTTTAGCTTAGACTTAGAGTTTTAATTACAGTTTTAGATTAGTTTAGTTAAGAGTTTAGAGTTTTAGCTTAGAGTCTTAGCTAAGAGTTTTTGTTAGAGTTCTAGTTTAGTTTAGTTTTAGTTAAGAGTTTAGAGTTTTAGCTTAGTCTTAGCTTAGAGTTTTTGTTATAGTTCTAGTTTAGTTTAGTTATAGTTAAGAGTTTGGAATTTTACCTTAGAGACTTAGCTTAGAGTTTTAGTTTAGTTTAGTTTTACTTAAGAGTTTAGAGTCTTAGCTTAGAGTCTCAGCTTAGAGTTTTTGCTAGAGTTCTAGTTTAGTTTAGTTTTAGTTAAGAGTTTAGTGTTTTTAGCTTAGAGTCTTAGTTTAGAGTTTTTGTTGAAGTTCTAGTCTAGTTTAGTTTTAGTTTAGAGTTTTAGCTTAGACTTAGAGTTTTAATTAGAGTTCTAGCTTAGTTTAGTTAGCTAAGAGTTTAGAGTTTTAGCTTAAAGTCATAGCTTAGAACTTTTGTTAGAGTTCTAGTTTAGTTTAGTTCTAGTTAATAGTTTTGAGTTTTAGCTTAGAGTCTTAGCTTAGAGTTTTGTTATAGTTCTAGTTTAGCTTAGTTTAGTTATAGTTAAGAGTTTGGAGTTTTACCTTAGAGACCTAGCTTAGAGTTCTAGTTTATTTTAGTTTTAGTTAAGAGTTTAGTTTTTGTAGCTTAGAGTCTTAGTTTAAAGTTTTTTGTTGAAGTTCTAGTTTAGTTTTAGAGTTTTAGCTTAGACTTAGAGTTTTAATTAGTTCTAGTTTAGTTTAGTTAGCTAAGAGTTTAGAGTTTTAGCTTAAACTCATAGCTTAGAGTTTTTGTTAGAGTTCTAGTTTAGTTTAGTTTTAGTTAAGAGTTTAGAGTTTTACCATAGAGTCTTAGCTTAGAGTTTTAGCTTAGAGTCTTAGCTTAGAGTTTTTGTTATAGTTCTAGTTTAGCTTAGTTTAGTTATAGTTAAGAGTTTGGAGTTTTACCTTAGACACTTAGCTTAGAGTTTTAGTTTAGTTTAGTTTTACTTAAGAGTTTAGAGTCTTAGCTTAGAGTCTCAGCTTAGAGTTTTTTGCTAGAGTTCTAGTTTAGTTTAGTTTTAGTTAAGAGTTTAGTGTTTTTAGCTTAGAGTCTTAGTTTAGAGTTTTTGTTGAAGTTCTAGTCTAGTTTAGTTTTAGTTTAGAGTTTTAGCTTAGACTTAGAGTTTTAATTAGAGTTCTAGTTTAGTTTAGTTAGCTAAGTGTTTAGAGTTTTAGCTTAAAGTCATAGCTTAGAGCTTTTGGTAGAGTTCTAGTTTAGTTTAGTTTTAGTTAAGAGTTTAGAGTTTTACCATAGAGTCTTAGCTTAGAGTTTTAGTTTAGAGTCTTAGCTTAGAGTTTTTGTTATAGTTCTAGTTTGGCTTAGTTTAGTTATAGTTAAGAGTTTGGAGTTTTACCTTAGAGACTTAGCCTAGAGTTTTAGTTTAGTTTTGTTTTACTTAAGAGTTTAGAGTTTTAGCTTAGAGTCTCAGCTTAGAGTTTTTGCTAGAGTCCTAGTTTAGTTTAAATTAAGAGTTTAGTGTTTTTAGCTTAGAGTCTTAGTTTAGAGTTCTTGTTGAAGTTCTAGTATAGTTTAGTTTTAGTTTAGAGTTTTAGCTTAGACTTAGAGTTTTAATTAGAGTTCTAGTTTAGTTTATTAGGCTAAGAGTTTAGAGTTTTAGCCTAGAGTTTTTGTTAGAGTTCTAGTTTAGTTTAGTTTTAGTTAAGAGTTTAGAGCTTTACCATCGAGTCTTAGCTTAGAGTTTTAGTTAGAGTTAAAGTTTAGTTTAGTTACTTTTAAGAATTTAGAATTTTAGCTTAGAGTCATAGCTTAGAGTTTTACTTAAAGTTTTAGTTTGGTTAAGTTTTAGTTAAGAGTTTCGAGTTTTAGCTGAGTCTTAGCTTAGAGTTTTTGTTAGAGTTCTAGTTTAGTTTAGTTTTTGTTAAGTGTTTAGAGTTTTACCTTAGAGTCTTAGCTTAGAGTTTTTGTTAGAGTTCTAGTATAGTTTAATTTTAGTTAAGAATTTGATGTTTTACCTTTGAGTTTCAGTTACAGTTCTAGTTTAATTTACTTTTAGTTAAGAGTTTAGTGTTTTACCATAGAGTATTAGCTTAGAGTTTTAGCTAGAGTTCTAGTTTAGTTTAGTTTTAGTTAAGAGTTTAGAATTTCAGCTTAAAGTCTTAGCTTAGAGTTTTTGTTAGAGTTCTAGTTTATTTTAGTTTTAGTTAAGAGTTTAGAAATTATAGCTTAGAGTCATAGCTTAGAGTTTTTGTTGAAGTTCTAGTTTAGTTTAGTTTTAGTTAATAGTTTAGAGTTTTAGCTTAGAGTTTTTGTTAGAGTTGAAGTTTAGTTTAGTAATAGTTAAGAGTTTAGAGTTTTAGCTTAGAATCTTAGCTTAGAGTTTTTTAGAGTTCTAGTTTAGTTTAGATATAGTTAAGCGTTTGGAGTTTTACCTACGAAACTTAGCCTAGAGTTTTAGTTCAGTTTTAGTTAAGAGTTTAGAGTTTTAGCTTAGAATCTTAGCTTAGAGTTTTAGAGTTCTAGTTTAGTTTAGATATAGTTAAGCGTTTGGAGTTTTACCTTCGAAACTTAGCTTAGAGTTTTAGCTTAGTTTAGTTTTAGTTCAGAGTTTAGAGTTTTTAGCTTAGAGTCTTAGCTTAGAGTTTTTGTTAGAGTTCTAGTTTTAGTTCAGAGTTTGGTGTTTTACCTTAGAGTCATAGCTTAGAGTTTTAGTTAGAGTTCTAGTTTAGTTTTAGTTAAGAGTTTAGAATTTTAGCTTGGACTCTTAGCTTAGAGTTTTTGTTAGAGTTCTAGTTTAGTTTAGTTTTAGTTAAGAGTTTAGAGTTTTTAGCTTAGATTCTTAGCTTAGAGTTTTTGTTGAAGCTATAGTTTAGTTTAGTTTTAATTAAGAGTTTATAGTTTTAGCTTAGAGTCTTAGCTTAGACTTTTTGTTAGAGTTTTAGTTTAGTTTAGTTTTAGTTAAGAGTTTTAGCTTAGAGTATTAGCTTAGAGTTATAGTTAGAGTTGAAGTTTAGTTTAGTTACAGTTAAGAATTTAGAGTTTTTAGCTTAGAGTCGTAGTTTAGAGTTTTCGTTAGAGTTCTAGTTTAGTTTAGTTAAGAGATTAGAGTTTTATCGTAGTCATAGGTTAGAGTTTCTGTTGAAGTTGAAGTTTAGTTTAGTCATAGTTAAGAATTTAGAGTTTTCATCTTAGAGTCATAGCTTATAT
>JAPEVW010000792.1:0-49000 GCA_027921565.1 Artemia sinica
TGTAAGCTGCAACCCGGACTACAATTAATTATTATTTCAATTCCTATGAGCTAGTGTTCGTTCTTTATTATAATTTTTTTTAGGACCTATGGGTTTTTTATATTTCTTAACATTGGACGCGATCGTCTCTTACTAGGTTGCTAGCTACCACTGCAACCCGGACTACCGCTGCAACCCGGAATGACAAATCAGATTATGTAAACCCTGATTACAACTTCGAACATTAGAAGCTCTAAACCTTTTATAATTTATAATGAACCCCATCGATCCTTTATGTAATCTGACTCTTTTTTTTAGGAGTTAGGGGTTTTTATATTTCTTAACATTGGACGTGATCGTCTCTTACTAGGTTGCTAGCTACCGCTGCAACCCGGAAATAGTTTACTATGTGCCGTGGTTTGTTCTTTACTAGGTTTCAGCTATATCCGATGAAATTTATGCTATAAGAGATCATAAAACAATTAATTAGCTTTCTATATATATCTCATATGGTTTAGTGGTTTAGGGTAGTTGGCTTTCAATTAATTGTCTTGGGTTCAAATCCCGGTGTGGGAATTATTTTTAAGCAAAATTAGATGTAATTAATTAGCTAATTTGACATGACATAGTAGGTAACTAAGGGCAAGAGTTCATTCTTTACTATAACAACCAGGATGACGTCAGTTACAACTTGGAATTCTTTTTATGCTATATCATTACAAACAGGAAAAAGCCTACGGCTTTTTCTTCTTTGAAATAGTAAGAGACGAACCACAAGTAACTACCCCTGGAACCACCATATATCAGTTACTATGCATGATCGATCGTTCTTTACTGTAAACGTAACTACACCTGGAACCACCATATATCAGTTAGTATGGGAGAGATATTGTTCTTTACTGTACAAGATACTATCTCTGTTGTCTGTGTAGTACTGTTTTTTTAACTTGCGTGTAGCTTGCTTTGATCTAACCATTATGTAATTCACGAATGAGACCATTTACATCTTTGTCGTTCTTAAGTAGTAATTATGACGTCATGGCCTAATGATTTTATTTCATGACGTCATGCCGCGATGGTATTATTTCATTACGTCTTCACAACAACAATATAATTTCGTGTTTTTCAATTCACTTCATAGCTCTAATATAAAACTATGACGACATTCATTATTTATCTAGTAGAGTTTCAGACAAGGTAGTTCGTAATGATGTACTTTTGCTTTGATCTGACTCTATGTTTAGGAGTTTTGGGTTTTATATTTCTTAGCATTGGACTGATCGTCTCTTACTAGTTTTGCTAGCTACTGCTGCAACCCAAATTATGAGAGGCAGCCTGGCCTAGCGGTCCAAGGCACTGGTAGTAGCCACCAGTCTCTTCGGAGGCCTGGGTTCAAATCTTACCGCTGGTATACGATTATGTTTGAAAGACTGCAGTGTGAAAAGACATCAAAAATGCAGTTTTTGGTGGAAAAATTTATTTTTCTTTTAGAAATAATTTATTTTAGTTACTATAGATTTTTAACACAATTAATTTCCTTTAAAATGAGCCATTGAACAACTATCTAAGATGTTCCAGTGCCAAGCTATCTGTGGAAAAGAAAGAAAAGAAATAAAAAAAATATCCCGTTTAGGCAAAATGTTGTAGTAGCTGCCACTTTTTCTTGATTTTCAAGCCAATATATCTCCCTTGCTGTTCAAGTCAAGGGACAGAAAGTTTACTATACAGGGGTTTCGGAAAAGGCGGTTCTAAGGGTGTACTTTTTGTGTTTTGATCTGACTCCTTTTTTAGGAACTATGGGTTTTTATATTTCTTAACATTGGACGTGATCGTCTCTTACTAGGTTGCTAGCTACCGCTGCAACCCGGATCTTACTAGGCTGCTAGCTACCTTTGCAACCCGGATACCGCTGTAACCCTGAAAACAAACAGGAAAATATTACGAACAGGAAAAAGCCTACGTTTTTTCTTCTTTGAAATAGTAAGAGACGAACTTCAAACGATCAAGTAGCTAACTAAGTAAAATGTATGCAATAACTTTTTATTCCAATGATCGTCTTTTAATGTAATTGCAGTTTATAGCTTTAGCGATTCTGAACTAAAAACGAAAATAAAATAAAAATTAATTTTTTTCAATTTTTACGTCACGTCGCTCATTAAGTCATATATGGTTATTAGTACACAATAGGTTTTAGATATTACGTCATGTAACTTATTACGTCATATATGGTTATTATTAGATAATCGGTAAAATATTAGTTCTTTATTATAATTTAAAATGATCCATTGAACAACTCTCTACGATGTTCCAGCGGTAAGCTATCTATGGAATAAAAAGTTTAAAATACAACCTTACCACGAACTGTTTGATTGCTTCAAAAATTAAATGTCTTTGAAAAGACAGCAGTATAGAAAGACATCAAAAATACAGTTTTTAGTGGAAAAATTTATCCTGTTTTAAAATAATTTGTTTTAGTTACAAAAGTTTTTTTAACCCAATTAATTTCCTTTAAAATGAGCCATTGAACAACTCTCTACGATGTTCCAGTGCAAAGCTATCTCTGGAAAAGAAGAAAAAAAGAAAAAAAAAATATCCCGTTTGTGGAGAATAACGTGATTAAAGTCAATTTTCTTGATTTTCAAGCCAATATATTTCCCTTGCTGTTCAAGCCAAAGGGCGGTAAGATTCCTTTCAAGTGGATTCGGACAAGGCGCTTCTAATGGTGTACTTTTTGTTTTGATCTGACTCCTTTTTTAGGAACAATGGGTTTTTTTACATTTCTTAACATTGGACGTGATCGTCTCTTACTAGGTTGCTAGCTACCGCTGCAACCCGGAAAATGGTATGATGAAATAATAATATGCATATAGTTCTTAAATCATGCTGTTTTATAGTCCCATATGGTGTAGCGGATAGGATAGCTGGCTTTCATCTAGAAGGCCCGGGTTCAATTCCCGGTATTGGAAAATTTTTAACTCTATAATCTTCGAACATTAGAAGCTCTAAACCTTTTATAATTTCTAATGAACCACATCGATCCTTTATGTAACTATCTGTGGAAAAGAAGAAGAAGAAGAAGAAGAAAGAAAAAAATATCCCGTTTGTGGAGAATAACGTGGTTAAAGTCAATTTTTCTTGATTTTCAAGCCAATATTTTTTCTTTGTTATTCAAGCCAAAGGGCGGTAAGTTTCCTTTATAGGGGTTTCGGACAAAGCGGTTCTAATGGTGTACTCTTTGTTTTGATCTGGCCCTTTTTTTAGGAGTTAGGGGTTTTTTATATTTCTTAACATTGAACGTGATCGTCTCTTACTAGGTTGCAAGCTACGGCTGCAACCTGGATGACTATAGTTAAGTGGCCTATAAAATTTAGTAAAGAAAAGAGATCGTTCTTTATTATAATTTTGGAAAAGGCGGCTCTAATAGTATACTTCTTGTTTTGATCTGATCTTTTTTCAGGAGCTATGGGTTACTTTAGTTTTAACTATGGGGCGTGATTGTCTCTTACTAGGTTGCTAGCTACCGCTGCAACCCGGATATCCGTTGTAACTTACATATTCCTCATTTATAATGAAATGTTATTCCACTGATCGTTTTTTAATGTAACCATTTGCATATACGCTTCTTCAAGGTTTTCGTCATCGAAGATTCCATCTTTTAGTGGTTTATAGAAGTTATCCCTTTGTATACTCAATGGCTCTATTGAGCTCTATCAGTGCTAGATCACTTGGTTTGAATTGTTCCCTAACATAACAGAAAAAAAGACACCAGTCGAGTGCAAATAAACGTATCTTCTTAACGAAGCTTTCAAGTGGATAACTATCGGGTTCTAGAGCAGGTATAAAATTATTGACATTGTTTATTTCAATAATATACCATTCAGGTGAATCTTCAGGTAGGTCGCAATTATTTGGCATTGGATAGGGTTTCCCCCCTGCCTGACCTCTCCCAGGACTTGTCCAGCCTTCTGCAAATAATAACGAGGGAAACAGTAGCTATTTAGGGAAATAAAAATTTTTCCTAAAGCATTTACAAATTTACGTAGTGGTTTGAAGCGTTCTGATCCCTCATCCACTTTTAAAATGTGAATTGCTACAAGGCACAATTCAGAGGTAAGAATACAAAGGATATTCGCACATATTCCTCTCCGTCCCTCCCTTGATTCATGTTAAGAAAGTTATATTTTCGGTTTTAGTTCTCGGGATTTATTTGTATAATATTGTATAAATGTATAGCTGTCCCATATTGGTAGATTCATTTTATTTTCATTTGGATAAAGCTTACAGTTCAAATCAAACAATCTTAATAGTAAAAATAAAATAACAGGTGTCGAGTAGTAAAAACCTATAAAAAAATCAAAACTGATTTTAAAATTATCAGGTATGTTTCTAGTTTTAATTAAAAAATTAAAAATGCTGCTCAGACACCATAAGTACTTTTGCAGTTTACATAATAACTTCAACAATCCATGAAATAAAATCATTTTATTTAAAATTTTCAGGAATTAGTCTAGTTTCAATTCACCAATTAGATTTTTTTGAAAACACTAAAGGAATTACTACATTTTATATAACTGTATCTACATGCTTTCGAGCATGCAGCTACTGGCCTTGTTCATTTTCACTAGGTTGCATCTACCGCTAATTTTACTGTGGTCTTGAGTTAGTTCTTTATCATAAAATTTCACATTTATCAATTTAAAGTCTCATCAAAACCTTTACTAACTACTACATTACATACATTTGACTGACATCGATCCTTTATGTAAAGCCCCCTTGCTAAATATAGTAGCTTTAATATAAATGAATATAGGTAAGAGGTCGTTCTTTATTATAAGACTCCGGGTTACAGCTGCCGCTGCAACCCGGATACTGCTACAAACTGGATAGCTTGTAGCTACCCCTGGAACCACCGTATATGCGTTACAATGGGCGAGAGATCGTTCTTTACTGTAATAGAGGTTGGGATAGTTCTCACCCAGTAGGCTTGAGTTCAATTTCTGTATGGGAAATTTTTTAGTTATGATGATTTCTTAAGGAACATATAAAATTTCTTAATGTAATAAAAATAATTGTTTTAATTACAAAAAGTTTTTAACCCCATTAATTTCCTTCAAAATGAGCCATTGAACAACTCTCTACAATGTTCCAGTGCCATGGTATCTGTTGAATTCCTAACCTATACTATAATTAAGTGGCGTATAAAATTTAGTATAGGTAAGAGGTCGTTCTTTATTATAATATTATCATATCTTATATGTAACTTTTATTTTATAAGTGTTAGATAGTCTAATGGTAAGTATGCCCACTCGTTACCTGGGAGAAGGGGGTTCGACTCCCCGTCGGGGAGAACTTTTAATATGTTGAATTAAAATCACTATCTTTTCAATTTAAAATTTAAAAAGAAACTTGCTTATTTACATTCTAGCTAAAATAATGAAGATAATATGAATGAACCACAGGGTTCAGTTTCTTTTGGACCTGAGTTCGTTTTTTAACTATAAATACAAACAGGAAAAAGCCTACGGCTTTTTTCTTCTTTTAAATAGTAAGAGACGAACTCAAACAATCAAGTAGCTAACTAAGTCCAATGTATGGAATGGTTTGTTATTTGAGTGATCGTCTTTTAATGTAAATTCCAGGATACAATAATAAATTTGAACTGAGATGAAAAAATTTTTTCTTCCAGGAGACAAAAAGCAAAACTAATTTTAGAATTTTCATGTATTTTTGTTGTTTAAATTAAAAAATTACTATTACTGATTAGGCATCATAAATATTTTTGCAGTTTACATAATAATTTTAGCGATTCAGCCAAAAAAGAAAACGGGGGAAAATTTTGGTTCCAGGAGTTTCGGTTACTATTGAGACAAGTAGCTATTATTACTATAGAGTTCATTACCATGAACTGTTTTATTGCTTCAAAATTCAAATATCTTTGAAAAAGACTGCAGTATGAAAATACATCAAAAATGCAATTTTTTTGACAAAATTGATTCTACTTTAAAAAGTATTTTATTTTTAAATACAAAAGTGACTAGATGTTGCAAATTCCTTTAAAATGATCTATTATACAGCTCTCTATGATTTTCCAGTGCCCAGCTAGCTGAGGAGAAAAATCAAGCGGAAAGAAAAAATATCCCGTTTGTGGAGAAACACGTGGTAAAAGTCTATTTTCTTGATTTTCAAGCCAATATATTATTTTCTTTGTTATTCAAGCCAAAGGGCGGTAAGTTTCCTTTATAAAGGATTCGGACAAGGCGGTTCTAATGGTGTACTTTTTGTTTTAATCTGACTCTTTTTTTAGGAGTTAGTTGGGGGGTTTTATATTTCTTAACATGGAGGTGATCGTCTCTTACTAGGTTGCTAGCTACCGCTGGAACCCGGAAAACAGGAAAAAGCCTACGGCTTTTTCTTCTTTTAAATAGTAAGAGACGAAACTCAAACAATCAAGTAGCTAACTAAGTCCAATGTATGGAATGGTTTGTTATTTCAGTGATCGTCTTTTAATGTAAAAATATAAATACTGTAATCTTAACTATAGTTAAGTTGCGTATGCAAGTTAGTATAGGGAAGAGTTTGATCTTTATTATAAAATTCAAATATCTTTGAAAAGACTGCAGTATGAAAATACATCAAAAATGCAATTTTTTTGACAAAATTGATTCTACTTTAAAAAGTATTTTTTTTTTAATTACAAAAGTGACTAGATGTTGCAATTTCCTTTAAAATGAGCTATTATACAGCTCTCTATGATTTTCCAGTGCCCAGCTAGTTGAGGAGGAAAATCAAGCGGTAAGAAAAAAAAATATACCGTTTGTGGAGAATAACTTGGTTAAAGTCAATTTTCTTGATTTTCAAGCCAATATATTTTCTTCGTTATTCAAGCCAAAGAGTGATAAGTTTCCTTAATAGGGGTTTTGCACAAGGTGGTTCTAATGGTGTAATTTTTGTTTTGATCTGACTCTTTTCTCAGGAGTTAGGGTTTTTTACATTTCTTAGCATTGGACGTGATCGTCTCTTACTAGGTTGCTAGCTACCGCTGCAACCCGGAAAATTCGATGATCGAGCCTTTATGTAACCCGGATTAAAAAATTATTATCATATCTTATATGTAACTTTTATTTTATAAGTCTTCGATAGTCTAATGGTAAGTATGTCCACTTGTTACCTTGGAGAAGGGGGTTCGATTCCCCGTCGGGAGAACTTTTAATAGGTTGAATTAAAAGCACTATCTTTTCAATTTAAAATTTAAAAAAGAAACTTGTTTATTTACATTCTAGCTAAAATAATGAAGATAATATGAATGAACCACAGTGTTCAGTTTCTTTTGACTTGAGTTCGCTTTTTAACTATAAATACAAACAGGAAAAAGCCTACGGCTTTTTTCTTCTTTTAAATAGTAAGAGACGAAACTCAAACAATCAAGTGGCTAACTAAGTCCAATGTATGGAATGGTTTGTTATTTCAGTGATCGTCTTTTAATGTAAAAATATAAATACTGTAATCTTAACTATAGTGAAGTTGCGTATGCAAGTTAGTATATGGAAGAGTTTGATCTTTATTATATTTTTTTTAGGACTTATGAATTTTTATATTTCTTAACATTGGACGTGATCGTCTCTTACTAGGTTGCTAGCTACCACTGCACCCCGGATGTTCTTTACTCTAACAATAATTGACAAACACCATTTTTGATAAGTTATATCGGTCCTTTATGTAATTTCTAATGATCGTCCTTTAATATAAACTATGGACTAAAGTTCGTTCTTTAATGTAAAAATTCGTTGATCGAGCCTTTATGTAACCCGGATTAAAAAATTATTATCATATCTTATATGTAACTTTCATTTTATAAGTCTTCGATAGTCTAATGGTGAGTATTCCCACTTGTTACCTGGGAGAAGGGGTTCGATTCCCCGTCGGGGAGAATTTTTAATATATTGAATTAAAAGCACTATCTTTTTCAATTTAAAATTTAAAAAAGAAAATTGTTTATTTACATTCTAGCTAAAATAATGAAGATAATATGAATGAACCACAGTGTTCAGTTTCTTTGGCCTTGAGATCGTTTTTTTTTTTTTTTTAACTATAAATACAAACAGGCAAAAGCCTACGGCTTTTTCTTCGTTTAAATAGTAAGAGACAAAACTCAAACAATCAAGTAGCTAACTAAGTCCAATGTATGGAATGGTTTGTTATTTCAGTGATCGTCTTTTAATGTAAAAATATAAATACTGTAATCTTAACTATAGTGAAGTTGCGTATGCAAGTTAGTATAGGGAAGAGTTTGATCTTTATTATATCTTTACTGCAAATTATTTTTAATTACAAAAGCACTAGATGTTGCAATTTCCTTTAAAATGAGCTATTATACAGCTCTCTATGATATTCCAGTGCCCAGCTAGCTGAGGATGAAAATCAAGCGGAAAGAAAAAAAATATCCCATTTGTGGAGAATAACGTGGTAAAAGTAAATTTTCTTGATTTTTAAGCCAATATATTTTCTTTGTTATGCAAGCCAAAGGGCGGTAAGTTTCCTTTATAGAGGTTTCGGACAAGGTGGTTCTAATGGTGTAATTTTTGTTTTGATCTGACTCTTTTTTTTTAGGAGTTGGGAGGTTTTATATTTCTTAACATTGGAGGTGATCGTCTCTTACTAGGTTGCTAGCTACCGCTGCAACCCGGATGAGTGCTTCAAAATTCAAATATCTTTGAAAAGACTGCAGTATGAAAATACATCAAAATGCATTTTTTTTTACAAAACTGATTCTACTTTAAAAAGTATTTTATTTTTAATTACAAAAGTGACTAGATGTTGCAATTTCCTTTAAAATGAGCTATTATACAGCTCTCTATGATTTTCCAGTGCCCAGCTAGTTGAGGAGAAAAATCAAGCGGAAAGAAAAAAATATCCCGTTTGTGGAGAATAACGTGGTTAAAGTCAATTTTCTTGATTTTCAAGCCAATATATTTTCTTTGTTATTCAAACCAAAGAGTGATAAGTTTCCTTAATAGGGGTTTTGGACAAGGTGGTTCTAATGGTGTAATTTTTGTTTTGATCTGACTCTTTTCTCAGGAGTTAGGGGGTTTTTTATATTTCTTAACATTGGACGTGATCGTCTCTTACTAGGTTGCTAGCTACCACTGCACCCCGGATATTTGATTGCTTCAAAATTCAAATATCTTTGAAAAGACTGCAGTATGAAAATACGTCAAAAATGCAATTTTTTTGAAAAAATTGATTCTACTTTAAAAAGTATTTTATTTTAATTACAAAAGTGACTAGATGTTGCAATTTCCTTTAAAATGAGCTATTATACAGCTCTCTATGATTTTCCAGTGCCCAGCTAGTTGAGGAGGAAAATCAAGCGGAAAGAAAAAAATATCCCGTTTGTGGAGAACAACGTGGTTAAAGTCAATTTTCTTGATTTTCAAGCCAATATATTTTCCCTTGCTGTTCAAGCCAAATGACAGAAAGTTTCCTATACAGGGGTTTCAGACAAGGGGGTTCTAATGGTGTACTTTTTGTTTTGATCTGACTGCTTTTTTAGGAGCTATGAGTTTTTTTATTTCTTAACATTGGACGTGATCGTCTCTTACTAGGTTGCTAGCTACCGCTGCAACCCGGATTCCCTTGCTGTTCAAGCCAAATGGCAGAAAGTTTTCTATACAGGGGTTTTGGACATGGCGGTTCTAATGGTGTACTTTTTGTGTTTGATCTGACTCCTTTTGTACGATCTATGTTTTTTTTTATTTCTTAACATTGGACGTTATCGTCTCTTACTAAGTTGCTAGCTACCGCTGCAACCCGGATATAATTTAAAGTCTCCGATTACAATCGTATATCAGTTACTATGGGTGAGAGATTGTTCTTTACTGTAAACCAGTGCCAAGCTATCTGTGGAAAAGAAAAAAAGAAAAAAAAAGAAAAAAATTTCCCGTTTAGGCAGAATGTTGTAGTAGCTGCCACTTTTCTTGATTTTCAAGCCAATTTATTTCCCTTGCTGTTCAAGCCAAGGGACAGAAAGTTTCCTATACAGGGGTTTTCAGACAAGGCGGTTCTAATGGTTTACTTTTTGTTTTGATCTGACTCCTCTGTTAGGAACTATGGGGTTTTATATTTCTTAACATTTGGACGTGATCGTCTCTTACTAGGTTGCTAGCTACCGCTGAAATTTTCTCTTACTAGGTTGCTAGCTACCGCTGGAACCCGGATCAAACAATCAAGTCGATAACTAAATCAAATGTATACAGTGATTTGTTATTCCAATGATCGTCTTTTAATGTAAATGCAGTGTGAAAAGACATCAAAAATGCAGTTTTTGGTGGAAAAATTTATTCTCTTTTAGAAATAATTTGTTTTAGTTACAAAAGGTTTTTAACCCAATTAATTTCCTTTAAAATGAGCTATTGAACAACCCTCTACGATGTTCCAGTGCCAAGCTATCTATGGAAAAGAAAAAAGAAAAAGAAAGAAAAAAAAATATCCCGTTTAGGCAGAATGTTGTAGTAGCTGCCACTTTTCTTGATTTTCAAGCAAATATATTTCCCTTGCTGTTCAAGCCAAGGGACAGAAAGTTTCCTATACAGGGGTTTCGGACAAGGCGGTTCTAATGGTGTACTTTTTGTTTTGATCTGACTCCTTTGTTAGGAACTATGGGTTTTTATATTTCTTAACATTTGACGTGATCGTCTCTTACTAGGTTGCTAGCTACCGCTGCAACCCGGATTATGTTTGAAAGACTGCAGTGTGAAAAGAAATCGAAAATGCAGTTTTTGGTGGAAAAATTTATTCTCTTTTAGAAATAATTTATTTTAGTTACTATAGATTTTTAGCCCAGTTAATTTCCTTTAAAGTGAGCTATTGAACAACACTCTACGATGTTCCAGTGCCAAGCTATCTCTGGATACAAAAAAAAAGAGAAAAAAATATCCCGTTTAGGCAGAATGTTGTAATAGCTGCCACTTTTCTTGATTTTCAAGCCAATATATTTCCCTTGGTGTTCAAGCCAAGGGAAAGAAAGTTTCCTATACAGGGGTTTCGGACAAGGCAGTTCTAATGGTGTACTTTTTGTTATGATTTGACTCCTTTTTTTAGGAACTATGAGTTTTTTTTTTTATATTTCTTAACATTGGACGTGATCGTCTCTTACTAGGTTGCTAGCTACCGCTGCAACCCGGATATCAGAAAACCTTACTGCAGAGGTTTCGAGCTCCTGTCTAGAAAAATGTGGAATTTGGTATTTTTTGGCAAAATTACTTAATAAATCAAATATCTTTGAGAAGACTGCAATATAAAAAGACAATTGATAAAAGTATCATGTGCAACATATTGTTAATTTTTTAACTTTGATTAATGACGTCATAGTCCAAGTGGCAAGCACGATCTGCCTTTAACCGAAAGGAGGTTCAAGCCAACTAGGATCATTTTCTTTAATTTGTCATTCGGCTATGAATAAAATTATATCATTACTATATCATTAATTAGTATAGATTTATTTAGTATAGGAAAGAGCTTGTTCTTTATTATAAAGTATCTAAAACCTAGCATAAAAAAACTAATTTTTAAATTTTCAGGTATTTCTCTTGTTTGAATTAAAAAACTAGTATTATTTGGTTAGACACCATAAATATTTTTGCATTTTACATAATAAGTTTAGCGATTCTGGACTGAAAACTAAAATAATTGCAACTATAAGACAATAATATGGAGATACGTACTTTAAGGGTTACAAACCCAAAAAAAATTTGGATCCAGGATACAATAATAACTTTGAGCTTTGATGAAAAAAAATTTTGGTTCCAGGAGACAAAAAGTAAAACTAATTATAAAATTTTCATGTATTTTTGTAGTTTAAATTAAGAAATTACTTTACTTTTGCAGTTTACATAATAACTTTAGCGATTAAGCCAAAAAAGAAAATTCTGGTTCAAGGAGACAAAAAACAAAACTAATTCAAAAATTGTCAGGTATTGTTTGAATTAAAAATTAGTATTGAATTAAAGATTTAAAAATTGAATTAAAAAATTAGTATTATTGGTTAGACATAATAAATATTTTTACAGTTTACATAATAACTTAAGAAATTCAGAACTCAAAACTAAAATAAAAAAAAATGAATATTTCTCATAGGAAATATAGGACAACAATACAGAGATACGTAATTTACGGGTTAAGCCAAAAAAATTTGAACTAAGATGATATAAAATTAATGGCGTATAAAATGGTGTAGCGAGTCAAAAGAAGCAAAAGGAAAACCAAACTAATCTTTAAAATTTCAGGTTTTTTTTCTGGTTTGAATTAAAAAATGGAAATTATTGTTCAGACACCGTAAAATATTTTGCACTTTGCAGTTAAATAAAATTATTTTATTTAAATTTTCAGGAATTATTCTAGTTTCAGTTGACAAATAAGATTTTTTTTTTCTTCAAGGAATCGAGCAGCTAACTAAGTCCAATATATACAATGGTATGTTCTTCGAATGATCTCTTTTAATTAGGTTCCTAGCTACCACTGCAAACCGGAACTATTAAAAAATATTTTATCTTTAATTAAAGAAGGAACTAGATATAGCAAGTTTTTACTATTGAGACGAGTCGCTTCTTACTATACAACATATAGTTCGTTATCACGAACTGTTTGCTTTGATGTATCTATTGGTACCAAAATCTTGTTCTTTAGAGTGTCGGTTACTATTGAGACAAGTAGCTATTATTACTATAGATTTCATTACCATGAACTGTTTGATTACTTCAAAATTCAAACATCTTTGAAAAGACTGCAGTATGAAAATACATCAAAAATAAATTTTTTTGACAAAATTGATTCTACTTCAAAAAGTATTTTATTTTTAATAACAAAAGGCACTAGATGTTGCAATTTCCTTTAAAATGAGCTATTATACAGCTCTCTATTATTTTCCAGTGCCCAGCTAGCTGAGGAGGAAAAAAAAGCGGAAAGAAAAAAAAATATCCCGTTTGTGGAGAATAACTTGGTTAAAGTCAATTTTCTTGATTTTCAAGCCAATATATTTTCTTTGTTATTCAAGCCAAAGGGCGGTAAGTTTCCTTTATAGGGGTATCGGACAAGGCGGTTCTAATAGTGTAATTTTTGTTTTGATCTGATTTTTTTTTTTTTAGGTGTTAGGGGGTTTTATATTTCTTAACACTATACGTGATCGTCTCTTACTAGGTTGCTAGCTACCGCTGCAACCCGGATTATAATAAAACTTTACTAGCCTATACTATAGTTTAGCGGCCTATAAAATGCAGCATAGGGAAGAGGTCAGACTTTATTACACAAAAAAAGAAAAAAAATAGGCCGTTTGTGGAGAATAACGAGGTTAAAGTAAATTTTCTTGATTTTTAAGATAATATATTGTATTTGTTATTCAAGCCAAAGTACGGTAAGTTTCCTATATAGGGGTTTTAGACAAGAAAGTTATAATGGTGTACTTTTTGTTTTGATCGGACTCTTTTTTTAGGAATTAGGAGTTTTTAAATTTCTTAACATTGGACGTGATCGTCTCTTACTAGGCTGCTAGCAACCCGGATAAAAATTAACTTTTAATTTTACGTCTCGTCACTCATTACGTCATGTATTGTTATTAGTATACAATCGGTGTTAGATATTACGTCATGCCAATTATTACGTCATATATGGTTATTAGTAGACAATAGGTAGAATTTTCGTTCTTTATTATAAAAATACTAATAACCCTAACAGGCTCGTTTTCGCCATAAATGAAAAACATTGCTTTTCCTTCGTTGTTGATAGGTATGCTTGTATATATATTTTTATTGCTGCTACATAAACTGCAATTGCTCCTTCCAAAATTAATATACGAATTTTCAAAGAAGTACGCCTCCGTATATTCACTGTGTTGTCGAACATTTTCCATTGCATCTATAAACTGTTCCGCAGTTGCCAATCCATACCTTGGAAGCTTTTCATTAAACTGACAACATTTCTTTTGGATATTACTATGAAGCTTTGCCAAAGCATTTCTAGCCGACTTTTCAACAGCATCCGCTCTTTCAAAGAGAATTTTAATCTGTAATTTTGAATACTTTTCGTGATCCTGGGTAAAACATGCGTAAAATGTTTCTCAATTTACGAAGATCAGCCTGCATTTTTGCCATCTTCTTCTATTTCTGAATGTAATTTTTCCCTTTGTCCTTATGCGTTCTTCGGTACAACTTCGCAGAGAATTTAATTTTTTCATTATAGCTTTTGTCACCCCAGTATCTACCCATTATTCTGGTAGCAACTTTTTTCTTATGTTTGTTTCGGTAATCTTCATCAGTATCATACCGTTCCTTGCTCTTTTGTCTAGCCTGCTCAATTGTTGCTTCTCTATAAAGTTTATCATTGTGATAACGCTCCCTGATCTTTTGTCTAGCCTGCTCAATTCTTGCTTCTCTGTAATCTTCATCATTTTGTTAACGCTCCTTGATCTTTTGTTTGGCTGTCTCAATTTTTACTTGTCGATACACCTGGACGGTTGAATACCTTTGCTTTTCTTTTTTCTTATATTTGATTCGGTAATCTTCATCATTATCATACCGTTCTTGATCTTTTGTTTGGCTGTCTCAATTTTCGCATGTCTAAAAACTACATCATTATAATAACACTGTTTGTCACTATCAATTTTCGCATCTCGATACGCGTGGTCGGTTGAATACCTTTGCTTTTCTCTTTTCAAGATACTATCTCTGTTGTTTGTGTAGTACTGTTTTTTTAACTTGCGTGCAGCTTGCTTTGATCTAACCATTATCTAATTATGAATGAGAACATTTACAGTTCTGACGCTTCTTATATAGTAATTATGACGTCACGACGTAATGATTTTATTTCATGATGACGTCATGACGCAATGATATTATTTCATGACGTCTTCAGAAACCACAACATAATTTCGTGTTTTTTCTATTCACGTCATAGCTCTAATATAAAGCTATGACGACATTCATTATTTATCTAGTAGGGTTTCAGACAAGGTAATTCTAATGATGTACTTTTGTTTTGATCTGACTCTATTTTTTAGGAGTTTTGGGTGTTTATATTTCTTAGCATGGAACTGATCCTCTCTTACTAGGTTGCTAGCTACTGCTGCAACCCAGATTCAAATATATATTATTTATGAGAGGCAGCCTGGCCGAGTGGTCCAAGACACTTGTGTTAGCCACCAGTCTCTTCGGAGGCGTGGGTTCAAATCTTACCGCTGGTATAATGTTTGAAATACTGCAGTGTGAAAAGACATGAAAAATGCAGTTTTTGGTGGAAAAATTTATTCTCTTTTAGAAATAATTTATTTTAGTTACTATAGATTTTTAACTTAATTAATTTCCTTTAAAATGAGCTATTGAACAACTCTCTACGATGTTCCAGTGCCAAGCTATCTCTGGAAAAGAAAAAAAAAGAAAAAAAAAGAAAAAAAATATCTCGTTTAGGCAGAATGTTGTAGTAGCTGCCACTTTTCTTGATTTTCAAGCCAATATATTTCCCTTGCAGTTCAAGCCAAGGGACAGAAAGTTTCCTATACAGGGGTTTCGGACAGGCGGTTCTAATGGTGTACTTTTTGTTTTGATCTGACTCCTCTGTTAGGAACTATGGGTTTTTATATTTCTTAACATTGGACGTGATCGTCTCTTACTAGGTTGCTAGCTACCACTTCAACCCGGATTACTATACAGGGGTTTCGGACAAGGCGGCTCTAATGGTGTACTTTTTTGTTTTGATCCGACTCCTTTGTTAGGAACTATGGGTTTTTATATTTCTTAACATTGGGCGTAATCGTCTCTTACTAGGTTGCTAGCTACCGCTGCAACCCGGATTATATTTCTTAACATTGGACGTTATCGTCTCTTACTAGGTTGATAGCTATCGCTGCAAACCGGATATTATATCACAAACAGGAAAACACCTAAGGCTTTTTCTTCTTTGAAATAGTAAGAGACGAACGTCAAACGATCAAGTAGCTAACTAAGTCCAATGTATGCAATAAGTTTTTATTCCAATGATCGTCTTTTATGATCGTCTTTTAATGTAACTATCTGTGGAAAAGAAAAAAAAAAAAGAAAAAAAAAAATATCCCGTTTAGGCAGAATGTTGTAGTAGCTGCCACTTTTCTTGATTTTCAAGCCAATATATTTCCCTTGCTGTTCAAGCCAAGGGACAGAAAGTTTCCTATACAGGGGTTTCGGACAAGGCGGTTCTAATGGTGTACTTTTGAATTTGATCTGATTCCTTTGCTAGTAAATATGGGTTTTTATATTTCTTAACATTGGACGTGATCGTCTCTTACTAGGTTGCTAGCTACCGCTGCAACCCGGATTTTATATTTCTTAACATTGGACGTTAACGTCTCTTACTAGGTTGCTAGCTACCGCTGCAACCCGGATTTCAGCTATATCCGATGAAACTTACATATTCCCCATTTATACTTAACTGTATCGGTCCCTTATGTATTTAATGTAATAACCAATGATCGTCTTTTATTGTAACGCTGCAACCCGGATACCACTGTAACCCTGATAACAAACAGGAAAATTTTACAAACAGGAAAAAGCCTACGGCTTTTTCTTCTTTGAAATAGTAAGAGACGAACCTCAAACGATCAAGTAGCTAACTAAGTCCAATGCATGCAATAACTTTTTATTCCAATGATCGTCTTTTAATGTAACATATCAGTTACTATGGGAGAGAGACCGTTCTTTACTGTAATCGGTGGCAGTAAGAAATAGAAAGTTGAAATTTACAGGCATGGGTGAAAACCGTATGATCGGGGAACGGAAAACAGTTTATCTCAAACTGGCAAAACTTCCTGCAAATTCGCATAGAAAAAGAATTTTTTTGAAGCTACTAAATAATATAAAACAAAACAGAACTGTCTTAGCTCCAAAATTAAGCTTCTTAGGGATTATGTAGGGTCGGAATCGTGCAGAATATAGAATTATCTCTTCGAAATCTGGGATTAAAAGTTCTGCACGCTTAGGTTTCTAGGATATAACTCTGGAGAGATCAATCTGGGATTGCAAAATTCGAATTGTGTGGTTATTTTATGAAAGTTTCGATATCGATAAGTTTTCTAAAATTCTAATGCAAGCAAAGTCTTGGTCTGGGTTACGGGGTTGGAAATAGACTATAACAAATCCAGCTCCGATCTCACTCATAGTTGTGGAAAGATAATCTTGTTGGGTTTTTTCAGACAACACGACCTCATGCGGGGTCAAAGTTCCTAAATCTTTGTCATCAGGACATCTTGCAAAAGACATCTAGACTAACTTGGTAGGAACTAAGAGCTATTACCATTATTATGTATTTTTGGAATCAGAACCCAATCCTACCTCAGTGACAGAAGAGGCTGTCATATATCAACAACACTTGGTAAAAAAACACACAAGAGTAAGTACGACAGCAGTAGTTTCTGTGGGTCTATGCTTAATCCAACCCCTCTGCGGGGGAAGGGGAGCTCCCTAAACTACTGTTGTCTGAACATTTACAAGAAATGCCTACCAAACTACAATCAAATTTGATGATCAATAAGAGCAAATGTCGTAGTCCAGCCGTTTGGGTACCCAGATGCAATCCACCTTCCACACAGAGGGGGGGGGCTTCCTAAATTTGCATCATGAAGTGGATCTCAACCTAACTGAGTAAGAAGAAAGAGTGACAGTTTTAGTTATAGCCTTTGGCGATCCATACCCCATCCATCCTTTTCGAGGATAATAAAGAGAAGGGTCTCTAAATTATTGTCATTTAGAGATTTGCTAGAACTGGTTGCCTGATATTATCGAAACTTGGGAAAAACAAGAAATAATAAACTAGTTTATGCCTTTAGGGATAAGGACCCGGTCTGACCTTTGTAAAGAAGGGTCCCTAAACTTACGTCCTCAAAACGATAACAAGAAGAGTTTGTCAAATCTCGACCACAGACAGAGCATTTGATATGCTCTGTCTACCTTTCTGAGATTAGGTAATCAACTTGACCTGTGTGAGAAAGGAGGAATGGTGATCAGATCTTAAATAAACCCAGAGGGGAGTAAGAGCAAGTTTCCTAATTAAGCCTTCTGGGGCCCATTCTGACCTCTGTGAGGGAGGGGGGCCGGGAAGACGGGTCCCTGCATTTTTATTTATCAGCACGTTTATCGATAGAGAATGTCAGACTCCAATGAAGCTTCCTGAGAAATCAATGTTAGTGTCCCTAGTTGTGTTTTTTCGGGCCTTGGCGCGAATTGAGCTCTTCGGAGAGGATGGGATCCCTGAGTTCCTACCATCAAGATATTTAACAGAAGAAATTTTCAGATCTAGAGTAGGAAAATAGAGGAAAGAGGATAAGGCTAATCTTTCTAGTAAATTTCGTAAGGGGTCACAAATAAAACTACAAAACATAATAGAATAAAAAAAAAAATTATAGAGTAGGATAAAGACATTAGTAGATATAAATAGAACTAGAGAAAGCCCAAGACAGTATTACTTGTCACAATTTCTTATTATTACAGTTTGACCTTTTTTATTCATTTTAAATTCTGTTCCCTTAAGGTTTCATTTATTCAGTCATATTAATTTAAGCTTGATTTAACTTGGACTTTTATGACTGTTTCTACTCGTTTATGTTTTAATATCGCTTTCTTTTCTTTTGGTTTTTAAGTGCAGCTTAAAGCTGGTAAGCATTTCACGAAGCATTGTTTTTTTTTTTCTTTTTTTTATAGACAATGCACATCTCTCACAGAGACATGTTACGAACTACTTTTTTTCCTTCATAAGGAGACCTAGGTATTGCCCAAGGTTATGAAGAAATTTTTCGATCAATTAAGGCATAGATAGTCTCAAAATGGCTTGCATCTAATTGCTTTGTAAACAACAAACGCAGAATAAAATACATAAAAGATATATACATTCTTTTGCTCATTCTGATGTGAGAAAAAGAAATCGAGTCTTTAAATATTTTTTGGCCTTACAGATTGCTCGAAAGCAAAGAGCATCTTGAATCAAAAAGTTCTGTATAATATGCGTGTATGATATGCATATAATATGCTACAGACACCAGCATTCCACTTAAGAGAAAGCAGTTGAGTGTTACAGGATTAAAAAGAGAAAGAAAAAAACTAAGCGAAAGATAGGATATTTCATCAAAAAAGAAGAAATTTCTTGCCCGCTTTACACCTTGTCTTAAAGAACAATTTAAACGACATCACCGTGGCCAAGTTTTTTTTTTCCTTCAGCTTGAGTATGTCCCATTCAATCCGGATCCGACAGAAATCAATTTTGTACAAAACATTCTTTACAAGGTTGTGGCGGATGCCGCACCAAAGATTCCTCAACACACGCACTTTGCCATGGGCGTCATTTCATTCGTATTCAGCGTCGGTTTTCGTAGCATACACAAAATGTATTACCAAAATGATTTTTTATGACCAAGCCATGCTCCACATTTTGATTCCCCAAAATGAATTTCTATGACCAAGCCATGCTCCCCATCTTGGCTTCCCAAAATGAATTTTCTACGACCAAGTCATGCTCCACATCTTGGTTCCCCAAAATGAATTTCCATGACCAAGCCATGCTCCCCATCTTGGCTTCTCAAAATGAATTTCCATGACCAAGCCATGCTCCCCATCTTGACTTCCCAAAATGAATTTCTATGACCAAACCATGCTCCGCATCTTGGTTTCCCACCCAAAATGAATAGTTTCCCACCCCATGACATTCAAATTATCGTCCAACCATAATATGGGGCTGTTCTAACCTTTCATTTCGGATATTTTGGTTAGCATTGTAAATGAGAGTTAAGAGCTACTACGTGGACAGAACACTTGTCGTAGCATTGACAGTTTAACTTATCACATTTGATCCAACCCACAAGAGCCCTTCAATACTTGCAAATTAAAAAAACAAAGCAGGATGCTTCTTTTCAATGTGTCCCTGTATACCAGTAATTACTATCATTTACCATGCTCAGCGGCCATGGTGGGCTGTAAATGACTATGTTAAGTGGGTTTTGGAGGCATGGGTTCGAATCCCACCACTGACAGTATTTTATACCAAAGCTAAATTATAATCTTGTTTTAGTTACTATGAACTGAAGTTCGTTCTTTACTATATGCAACCCAGATGATTTCTTAAGGAACATAATTAAAATTTCTTAATGTAATAAAAATAATTTGTTTTAATTACAAAAGGTTTTTGACCCCATTAATTTCCTTTAAAATGAGCCACTGAACAACTCTCTACGATGTTCCAGTGCCATGCTATCTGTTGAATTACTAACCTATACTATAATTAAGTGGCGTGTAAAATTTAGTATAGGCAAGAGGTCGTTCTTTATTATATCTATCTCTAAAAAAAAAGATCATTATGAGTCTGTATGTTTGTTTCGTGTTCAAATCCATGGTCGAACCAGTTAATTCAGCATATCTCTCTTGGTTCCAGTTTTAATTTAAGAGCAGCTTGGCGCAGCGGAAGCGCGCTGGGCCCATAACCCAGAAGTCGGTGGATCGAAACCACTAGCTGCTATTTTTAGTCTTGCGGAGAGAATTCTAGAGAAATAAATTTTGTAGGTTGTTGAAATCTTGAGCGAAAAGTTTACTCCATTTTTTAAAGTATAAATGCTCTGTAATACTGTTAGAAATATGGAAATGTTAGACATGCCCATTCGTTTACGGTACCATAATACGTAACTTGCTTTTATAAAGGGAAATTGACAACAGTTTTTTTTTCAGTTTGTGGATATACCACAAAAAACCTTTATTAATGTAAATACCAAAAAGAATTACTTTTCAAATATAGAGGTGGGGGGGGAATACCCCCTTCTATTGACACGATTAATCAAACATCAGGTCTCTGGTTCCAAACCCTCCTTAGATGTCATAATTTTGTATAATATCTCATATGCTTTAATATATGTTTCATCTTTTCCATATTGGCCTATTTGTCTGCAATGAAATTGAATGTTCTTATATCGTGTCTTAACTTTGTAGCTGTGATAGCAAATTAGAATCGCTAATTAATTATAGTTAATCAGTATACTTTCCGCTTACACTATCCATGATTTTTATTTCTTTTATTTTTTGTAATAGGTTATGTGGATATTTATAAGCTTGACTAAAGTTTTTATTTTTAGAGTCTGTTGAACGAAGACTTAGCTCCACTGAGAAGGCATTGTTGAAGAAATATATTCGAGAAGGAAAAATGAACGGTTTTGAATTATCAGAAAAAGGACTATCAGTTGTCAAACAAAGCATGGCAAAGTTGGAGGAGGCCAAATCTGCATATAGAAATCGAGTTAAGGTACGCAGAATTCGTATTTTGCAGAGTCACTAAGGTATTCTAAGTAGGTCTAGATTGTCTACCAGGGTGCTTTTATTCCCAGGCTTGTTGTTCTTGCTATTTCTGGAATTTTAGTAGAATTACAGTCGCTTAATCAAAAGTTTTTGAGGCACGTGAATGAATCTTGCAACATTGGGTATACTGCCCCTCCCCCTCCCGCCCCTAAAGAAGAAACTCAAAGAACCAGGCAGCTAACTAAGTACAATATATGCAATGATTTGATCGTCTTTTAACATAATTAGTTTCAGCTTAAATTCGATGATCGAGCCCTTATGTACTAACTACTTCCAACGACTATGACGTCATTGATCAATATTGTATATAAAAAATTGAGTTTTTCGTAAAAAATAATTGATTTAAAAAAAAAATAAAGTACAAATGGCACTAGATCTAGAGATTTCCTTTAAAATGAGCCATTGAACAACTCTCTACGATGTTCCAGTGCCGAGCTATCTGTGGAAGAGAAAGAATAAAGAAAAAAAATATGCTATTTAGGCAGAATGTTGTAGTAACCGCCCACTTTTCTTGATTTTCAAGCCAATTTATTTCCCTTGCTGTTCAAGCCAAATAACAGAAAGTTTACTATACAGGGATTTCGGACAAGGAGGTTCTAATGGTGTACTTTTTGTTTTGATCTGACTTTTTTTTTGGAGTTATGGGTTTTTATATTTCTTAATATTGGACGTGATCGTCTCTTACTAGGTTGCTAGCTACCACTGCACCCAGATGATGCTAGCTACCGCTGCAACCCGGATGATGGTTAGAGTTCGGTCTTTAAGTTATAATATCATATACTGTTAAAATTCTTATATATATGAACGTTTCTTGGAGTAGTGGTTAGCACTTAGGACTTTGAAACAAGCAATCCGAGTTCAAATCCCGGTGGACAGATCTTATGAAATGTAGCTTACTTATACTACTATTTAGGTTTCTGCCGTAATTCTTCCTTTTCAAAATTAAATTGTGTTACTATGGCCTAGAGTTAGTTCTTTACCATATCGTAACAATTTATTTTATAATAATAACTATTTTAGTTAATTACAAAAGGTTTCTATATGTTTCTATATAAGGTTTCTACAGCAGTTTCCTTTAAAATGAGCCATTACACAGCTCTTTATTATGACCACGAGCTGTTTAATTTAATACTTCAGTAACTAGGGGTTACAGTTCGTTCCTTATTGTAATTTCTCTATATATAGTTTATTCTATAAAATAATAAGGGAGAAGAAAAAGTTAATTGCTCCAAAATCTTATGGGATAATTTTCACACATTTTTGTTTTAATCTTAGACACCATATACTGAATGATAAATAAATATTAGCAGTTACCACGGTCCTGTGGAGATGAACTTATCATTCTGCTAAGAAGGATTTGAGTTCAAAACACTGCGTGGTAACGATCGATCTTAAATGATAAATTTTCAGGTATTGTTCTAGTCTAAATTAAAAGATTAAAACTATTGTTCAGACACCATAAATATCCTTGCAGTTTATAACTTTAGCGACTCTGAACTAAAAACGAAAATAAAATAAAAATTAATTTTTCAATTTTTACGTCACTACTCGATACGCCAGAAATGATCCTTAATTTTACCAAACAAAGGATTTGTCTTTGAACAAATCAGCTCATTAAATATAGGTGTCCATTTTTTGTCAAAGTGCATGGAAACTGCAATTGGATCTAGACACGTCAACTCTGCTGGGGTCATTTTTGCCACACCAGGTAAGTTCTTATGGACAGTCAGTAAATAGTCAATAAATTCAGGAGAGTACCACTCAGCACATGAAACTGTCAGAAACAAAGTAGGTGGACCCAATTGCTCAATCATTGACTTTACTTTATAGGAAAGAGATTGAAAATACTGCTGAGATCCTCTGATTTTTGATTGAACTGAAAACAAAGTTGCTTCCATCTCTCCATCACGGGAATGAGCCGGTCTATAAATTGACGAGCATTTTGATTTGGTTTCACAGTCCGCAACATATGACCGACGCTATTACACATGTAAGAGAATTCTTGCAATTTGAAGCTGTGAAAAAGAAAATGTTTGTCAAGACGAAACTTAGTATGTCTGCTAAGAAGCCTTGATTTAAAATTCTGCATTCCTAATCCGAAATGGTCTTGCCTTGTCACGCAAGCCATATTTGCCTTTCGGGAAAAGATTTGGAAACACTTTTAGATCAAGTTCTTCCTGAAATAAGTCTTCGCTCTCACCTTTTAGTTTCTTGATTTGAAATTGGTCAGTACCAAGATCTTTCATCTGCTTAAAATCTTCAATGAAGTCTTTTGGAACCGCTGAATTAAGAGGCTGGACAGAAAAATGTTCAACCAATGTAGATTTTGCACTTTCTGTCAGTTTCTGAAGGATTGCAGCTTCCGGTATTTCAGGTAAATTATCAACACCAACCGATTTTTTTTCAGCAAGACGTGCTTCAAGTATTTTATTTAAATCTTCTAGGGTGTATGCACGTATTGTTTTATAGAGACGGTTGTTCTCTCTTAACCACAACAGTGCTCCATGGACTTTCTCGGATCTATTAGTGCAGTCCAAACATTCTTGTTGTAAGTAGGCTGACCATTGACAATAACTACAAAACTATCAATGTTAAGAAGTTTTTCAGGCTGAATATCTTTCAGGCATTTGCTTGCACATCAACAGGTAGATATACTATTCTCCTCTTAAGAGCGTCAACAAGTTCTGTTCTAGTCTCTTCAATGCAATTACCTGCCCTAATCTGACGATCGTAAGACAAGGCATTACAAATCGAATCATTGCCATTTCAAAATTATTTTAAACACTTTATACATTCCGGTGTACAGTCTATATGAAGGTTATTTAATACCGATCGGACATTCTCCTGACTTTTCAACATTTTCCCAGCACAGTAATCACAGACAGAGAATGAATCTATGACATCCTCTTTCCAACCTGTACATTGAATTAGTTGTTCTCTGTAATCTTTGGGTATGTCCTGTTGTAGGTGTTCTAAAATAGTGGCCATCATTACATCAAAACCTTTCTTATTTCAAAGGGATCTTAGACTCTTCAATTGGTATTTTGTCTTTATCTGCTCACAACCGTCACAATGCATTATGGGGTATACATCCCTGATGTTAGCTACCTTATCAAGGCTTTCACCAAATAATTTTATTATTGTATTTTCATCCACAGAAACTCTAATATTGCTATCACCGTAATGAAGTCTTGACTATTATTACGACAGAGTCTACTTGACACTTCTTCTATATAATGACTTAGTTCCTTGTACAAGCCCTCGACTTTTAGTAGATTAATATGTTGTAAAATCTTACATTTTGATACTGCCTTATATACGCTATTAATGAAAACAGTTCAAGACAGGAAAATGTGGAGCTAGTGCCCTTAGAGAACGCAAATAGCTCTGACATCCCTCATTTGGGCTACAGTATAAGGAATGCCCATGCTTTCTTGTGTCCCTGTAATTGATTTCACAATAATCCAAGCCGCCAAGGTAGAAATTAACCACTTTGTCAGTTGAAAATTTTAATGCTATATTATTTTCAAGGATATCAAAAAGAATTTGACATAATTTCAATATCCTTTGGATAGAGCTTGCAGATATCAGGGTGACATTGCCAAGTAGCCTGCTGCCCAATTTTTGGTTTTGAATGTTTACTCAGATTGTTATAGGTGACTTCAGCCATCACAATTTCCTTGTCAGATCTAGTTTTTAGAGCATTTTTCAATAGTTGTCTCGTACTTTTCAGGACAGTTTGTTCTACTACACAGAGAATTTTTGCCAAATATTCAGTAGAACTAAAAGAACTGTTTTAAAACACAGTTAGAAATGCTTTTTCTTGAGTCGGTGTTCCAGGAATTTGTTCTAAATCATTAGTCTTACAAACACATTTACTAATAACCCTAACAGGCTCGTTTTCGCCATAATTGAAAAACATTGCTTTTCCTTCGCTGTTAATAGGTATGCTTGTATAAATATTTTTATTGCTGCTACATAAACTGCAATTGCTCCTTCCAAAATTAATATACGAATTTTCTAAGAAGTACGCCTCCGTATATTCACTGTGTTGTCGAACATTTTCCATTGCATCTATAAACTGTTCCGCAGTTGCCAATCCATACCTTGGAAGCTTTTCGTTAAACTGACAACATTTCTTTTGGATATTACTATGAAGCTTTTCCAAAGCATTTCTAGCCGACTTTTCAACAGCATCCGCTCTTTCAAAGAGAATTTTAATCTGTAATTTTGAATACCTTTCGTGATCCCGATAAAACATGCGTAAAATGTTTCTCAATTTACAAAGATCAGCCTGCATTTTTGCCATCTTCTTGTATTTCTAAATGTAATTTTTCCCTTTGTCCTTATGCGTTCTTCGGTACAACCTCGCAGAGAATTTAATTTTTTCATTATAGCTTTTGTCACCCCAGTATCTACCCATTATTCGGTAGCAACTTTTTCTTATGTTTGTTTCGGTAATCTATATCGTTATCATACCGTTCCTTGCTCTTTGTTTGGCTGTCTCAATTTTCGCATGTCTATAAACTACATCATTATAATAACGCTGTTTGTCACTATCAATTTTCGCATCTCGATACGCCTGGTCGGTTGAATACCTTTGCTTTTCTCTTTCAAGATGCTATCTCTGTTTCTTTGGTAGTACTCTTTTTTTAACTTGCGTGTAGCTTGCTTGATTGAAACCATTATGTAACCATTAGTTGAATTTTTATGTCCCGTATCAAGTATCAAGAAACTTACAAAAAATTAATCTAATTTTTAAATTTTCAGGTATTTTTCTAGTCTAATTAAAAGATTAAAACTATTGTTCAGACACCATAAATATTTTTGCAGTTGATAACTTTAGCGATTCTGAACTAAAAACGAAAATAAAATAAAAATTAATTTTTTCAATTTTTACGTCATGTCGCTCATTAAGTCATATTAGGTTACTAGTACACAATAGGTTTTAGATATTACGTCATGTCACTTATTACGTCATATATGGTTATTAGTAAATAATCGGTAAAATATTCGTTCTTTATTATAATCTCAGCAAAACAAATGAAAAAAAAAACGAATATAAAAGAACTCACATTAAAATACAATCTTTAAAACTAAAGTATTTACAAAACAACCCTAGCATCATTACTTCAAGGAAGTTCAACCAGGATAGGTACATCAAGCGAAGTGAAAAAAGACATTTGAATCAAATGTAATAAAAACATTTACAAACAATCTCTTAAAGCTAATCTTGCCTTTTTTGGCAGCCAGTCTAGAAGGTGTATCCGTAACAGGTTGATTGGAATTGTTTAATGGTTTTTAATATAATCAGTTCAATCATTATTAGCTAAATTTGTATATAAGGCATTAAGTGAATATACCCCCAAATTCCTATTTGAAGAAGTATTGCTATTTATTTTGATTTTAATTTCAATTGCCTCTCGATCAACCTTTTTTATGCCTAAATCATTGCTAATAAGGGAAGTTTCTTTAAAAAAACAATTTTATGGCTAGGATTATAAAAGATATGACTGCTTAAAGCAGAATCAAAAGAGATACTTGACCTATTAAAATTTAAAGCTTTAGTTATGTCATCTTTGTGCTGTTGTAGGCGTTTTTTCTAAATTTTGATGGGTTCTACCAACATATTAGTTGCCACAGTCACATTGTATTTGATAAGCCCCTCTTTGAAGAATAAAAGTTTATTTTGTGTGCAAACTTTTTTTAAATTTGTAGTGACTTTTGGAATATATGGAAGGTAAATTATATTTTGAAAGCTTTGCGGGATCTTCGCATGGTAAAAGACCCTTGGTTTTCCGGGAGAGTCTTGCCATTCTTCGAGTAATTGTATTATTGATACAGACAATAGGATAACCGTTTCCAAAAAGTATGTCTCTAATAAAGTTTGTTCATCTGTGAAGTGAGATTCAAAGCAAATGTTTAGAGTACGATCGACAAGAGATTTAACAATCGCTCTTTTAACTTGTGGGGGGTGATTGGAATTAAAATGTAGATATCTGTTGTTTTATTTGGGTTTTCTGTTAATTGTTATATCCACTTTATCAATGCTACGAATAATTAATACATCCAGAAACGGTAATGTAACGTTCCAGAAACGTTCTTTATTAAAATAACGCTCCTTGATGTTTTGTGTGGCTCTCTCAATTTTTACTTCTCGATACACCTGGTCGGTTGAATACCTTTGCATTTCTTTTTTCTTATAATGTATTACGGTAATTACTTGGCTGTTTTTTTTTTTTAAAAAAAAAAAAAAAAAAAAAAAAAAAAAAAAAAAAAAAAAAAAAAAAAAAAAAAAAACCTTTGCTTTTTCTTTTCAAGATGCTATCTCTGTTTTTTTGTAGTACTGTTTTTTTAACTTGCGTGTACCTTGCTTTGATCTACCATTATGTAATAATGAATGAGACCATTTTACATTTTTGTCGTTTTTTATATAGTAATTTTGACGCCATGGCGTAATGATATTATTTCATGACGTCTTTAGAAACAACATAATGTCATGTTTTTCTATTCACGTCATAGCTCTAATAAAACTATGACGACATTCATTATTTATCTAGTAGGGTTTCAGACAAGGTGGTTCTAATGATGTACTTTTGTTTTGATCTGACTCTATTTTTAGGAGTTCTGGTTTTTTATATTTCTTAGCATTGGACTGATCGTTTCTTACTGCGATGCTAGCTACTGCTGCAACCCGGATTCATATATATAGTTATGAAAGGCAGCGAGGACGAGTGTTTCAAGGCGCCACCAGTCTCTCCGGAGGCGTGGTTTCAAATCTTACCGCTGGTATACGATTATGATTTATGTACAAAAATCAAATATCTTTGAAAAGACTGCAGTATGAAAAGACATCAAAAATGCAGTTTTAGTTGAAAAATTTTTTCTCTCTTAGAAATAATTTATTTTAGTTACAAAAGATTTTCAACCCAACTAATTTCCTTTAAAATGAGCCATTGAACAACCTTCTACGATGTTTCCAGTGCCAAGCTATCTGTGAAAAACAAGAAAGAAAAAAGAAAAAAGAAAAAATATGCCGTTTAGGCAGAATGTTGTAGTAGCTGCCGCTTTTCTTGATTTCCAAGCCAATATATTTCCCTTGCTGTTCAAGCCAAGGGACAGAAAGTTTCCTATACAGTGGTTTCGGACGAGGCGGTTCTAATGGTGTATTTTTTGTTTTGATCGGACTCCGTTTTTAGGGACTATCGGTTTTTTTTCCCAACATTGGATGTTTTTTGCTACTATGGGGCGTGATCGTCTCTTACTAGGTTGCTAAGTACCGCCGCAGCCCGGATTCTAGTTGCAATGGGCTGTAGTTGGTCCTTTAATGTAATACATGGAAATGCAGTTTCTTTGTCAAAATTGATTCTATTTAATTTTTTTTTATTTTTAATTACAAAGTAAAATAGATTTAGCAATTTCCTTTTAAATGAGCCCATTATAAAGCTCTCTATTATTTTCCTGTACCCAGCAAGCTGAGGAGGAAACAACGGAAAGAAAAAAGTTGCTGTATGTGGAGAATACCGTAGCTGCAGCCGTTTTGCTTGATTTTTCAAGCTAATATATTTTCCTTGTTATTAAAGCCAAGGGACGGTAAGTTTGCTGTATAGAGGAGTTTTGGACAAGGCGGATCTATAGTGTACTTCTTGTTTTGATCTGAATCTATATTCAGGAGTTACAGGTTACTTTAGTTTTTACTATGGGGCGCGATCGTTTCTTACTAAGTTGCTAGCTACCACTGCAACCCGGAAAAGATGAAACTTACATATTCTCCCTAAACTATCCCGTTTCTCTATGCAATACTCTTTTTTGATATTGTCTCAAAACGTATAATCTTTCATAATACATGTAAAAAGAAACCGTATTACAAACAGAGAAAAAAGCCTATGGCTTTTTCTTCTTTGGAATAGTAAGAGACGATCCTCAAAGAATCAGGTATCTAACTAAGTCCATAATTTGTTCTTTAACATAAACTTCATTAATGAGATATTATAATATATCCTACGTGGTCTAATGGTTAGGATAGCTGGCTCTCATCCAGTTAGCTCAAAGGAATTTTTTACCTATGATGATTTCTTTACGAATATAATTAAAATAATCATCTATATAATGATTCCATGTATTACTCCAGTTACTACACGGGCTACAGTTCATTCATTAATGTAACATAAAAAAATAAAGTTATTTCAGTTACCTCCTGGCTGAAATAATGATGATAAATATGGATGAACCACAGGGTTCAGTTCCTGAGTCCTTGAGTTCGCTCTTAACTCTAATATATGTAATGAACTACATCGATCCTTAATGTAAAATATAAAAAAAGCTAATGAGAAATAACATTTATGATGAACTATTTCGGTCCTTTATGTAAGTTGCTAGCCACCGCTGCAACCCGGATAATAAACTGATTACAAACAGGAAAAAGCCTACGGCTTTTTCTTCTTTGACATAGTAAGAGACAAACATCAAACAATCAAGTAGCTATTTAATTCCAATGTATGCAATTGTTTGTTATTCCAATGATCGTCTTTTAATGTAATGTTGTTGAAGCCAAGAGACTGTAAGTTTTATTTTAAGGAGTTATGGGCTATTGTAGTTCTTATATACGATGTTCCAGTGCCATGCTATCTGTTGAATCAACTAACCTATACTATAATTAAGTGGCGTATAAAATTTAGTATAGGCAAGAGGTCGTTCTTTATTATAAATTATGACGTCACTGCATCAAAAATACAGTTTTTATTGGAAAAATTTATTCTCTTTTAGAAATAATTTATTTTTAGTTACTATAGATTTTTAACACCAATTAATTTCCTTTTAAAATGAGCTATTGAACAACCCTCTACGATGTTCCAGTGCCAAGCTATCTGTGGAAAAGAAAAAAGAAAAAAAAAAAAGAAAAAAATATCCCGTTTGGGGAGAATAACGGGTTAAAGTCAATTTTCTTGATTTTCAAGCCAATATATTTCCCTTGCTGTTAAAGCCAAGGGACAGAAAGTTTCCTATACAGGGGTTTCGGACAAGGCGGTTCTAATGGTGTACTTTTTGTTTTGATCTGATTCCTTTGTTAGGAACTATGGGTTTTTATACTTCTTAACATTGGACGTGATCGTCTCTTACTAGGTTGCTAGCTACCGCTGCAACCCGGATATCTTTATTACATGATGAACTATATCGGTCCTTTATAAAACATAAATAGAACCGTATCCATTACTATATCATTTACTATAATTAAGTTGAGTGTGTAATTTAGTATAGGCAAGAGTTCGTTCTTTTTATAACTTTTTTGTTTTGATCTGACTCCTTTGTTAGGAACTATGGGTTTTTATATTTCTTAACATGGACGTGATCGTCTCTTACTAGGTTGCTAGCTACCGCTGCAACCCGGATAAAGCTAGCAAAACATTTTTTAAGCCTGATGAAAGATTAACTAATGTGTTAAAAGTAAGTTGCAAGTCGACGATTTTGTTTTGGCCTTTTTTATAATTGGTATGGTGAAATAATAATATGCATATGGCTCTTAAATCATACTTCTCTATGGTTCCATATGGTCTAGTTGCTAGGATAGTTAACTTTCACTTAACAGGCTCGGGTTCGATTCTTGGTATGGGAAAATTTTTTAATAAAACACGAACTGATTGACAATACTGATGGTTAGAGTTCGGTCTTTAAGTTATCATATACTGTTAAAATCTTTCTTATATGAGCGTTACTTGGTGTAGTGGTTAGCACTTAAGACTTTAAACCCTGCGATCCGGGTTCAAATCCTGGTGGAACGGTTCTTATGAAATGTAGCTTACTTATACTACCACTTAGGTTTCTGCGGTAATTCTTTCTTTTCAAAACTAAATTAGTTACTATCGCCTAGAGTTAGTTCTTTATCATATTGTAACAATTTATTTTATAATGATATTTAATTTGATAAGTACAAAAGATTTCTATATACAGCAGTTTCCTTTAAGTTACACAGCCCTTTATTATGGCCACAAACTGTTTGATTTTTGTAATTACACAGCTCTTTACTATGACAACGAACCTTAAAGTTCGTTCCTTATTTTAACTGGACGGTTGAATACCTTTGCTTTTGGGTTTTTCTTATATTTGATGCGGTAATCTTCATCATTGTGATAAACCCTCCTTGAACTTTTGTTTGGCTGTCTCAATTTTTGCATGTCTATAATCTTCATCATTGTGATAACACATCTTGCTGTTTTGTTTTGCCCTCTCAATTATTACTTCTCGATACGCCTGGTCGGTTGAATACCTTTGTTTTGCTCTCTCAATTATTACTTCTCGATACGCCTGGTCGGTTGAATACCTTGTTTTGCTCTCTCAATTTTTACTTCTCGATGCGCCTGGTCGGTTGAATACCTACCTTTGCTTTTCTCTTTCAAGATACTATCTCTGTTGTTTGTGTAGTACTGTTTTTTCAAATTGCGTATAGCTTGCTTCAATCTAACCCTTATTCTAATCAAGAATGAGAGAATTTACATCTTTGTCGTTTTCTTAAGTAGTAATTTTCTTGATTTTTTAGTACTGATTTTTTAACTTGCGTGTAGCTTGCTTTGATCTAACCATTATGTATTCATGAATGAGACCATTTACAGTTTTGACGTTTCTTATATAGTAATTATGACGTCACTGCATCAAAAATACAGTTTTTATTGGAAAAATTTATTTTCTTTTAGAAATAATTTATTTTAGTTACAAAAGGTTTTTAACCCAATTAATTTCCTTTAAAATGAGCTATTGAACAACCCTCTACGATGTTCCAGTGCCAAGCTATCTCTGGATACAAAGAAAAAAAGAAAAAAAATATCCCGTTTGGGGAGAATAACGTGGTTAAAGTCAATTTTCTTGATTTTCAAGCCAATATATTTCCCTTGCTGTTCAAGCCAAGGGACAGAAAGTTTCCTATACAGGGGTTTCGGACAAGGCGGTTCTAATGGTGTACTTTTTGTTTTGATCTGACTCCTTTTTTAGGAACTATGGGTTTTTATATTTCTTAACATTGGACGTGATCGTCTCTTACTAGGTTGCTAGCTACCGCTGCAACCCGGATTCCTCTGTCAGATCTAGATTCAGAGCATTTTTCAATAGTTGTATCGTACTTTTCAGGACAGTTTGTTTCTACTACACAGAGAATTTTTTGCCAAATTTTCAGTAGAACTAAAAGAACTATTTAAAACACAGTTAGAAATGCGTTTTTCTTGAGTCGGTGTTCCAGGACTTTGTTCTAAATTCATTAGTCTTACAAACACATATACTAATAACCCTAACAGGCTCGTTTTCGCCATTATTGAAAAACATTGCTTTTCCTTCGCTGTTGATAGGTATGCTTGTATATATATTTTTATTGCTGCTACAAATAACTGTAATTACTCCTTCAAAATTAATATACGAATTTTCTAAGAAGTACGTCCTCTGTATATTCACTGTGTTGTCGAAACTTTTCCATTGCATCTATAAACTGTTCCGCAGTTGCCAATCCATACCTTGGAAGCTTTCATTAAACTGGCAACATTTCTTTTGGATATTACTATGAAGCTTTTGCCAAAGCATTTCTAGCCGACTTTTCAACAGCATCCGCTCTTTCAAAGAGAGTTTTTAATCTGTAATTTTGAAACACTTTTCGTGATCCTGGTAAAAAACATATGTAAAATGTTTCTCAATTTACGAAGATCAGCATCATTAGAATGTTGCATTTTTGCCATCTTCTTGTATTTCTGAATGTAATTTTTCCCTTTGTCCTTATGTGTTCTTCGGTACAAACCTCGCAGAGAATTTAATTTTTTCATTATAGCTTTTGGTCACCCCAGTATCTACCCACTATCCTGGTAGCAACTTTTTTCTTTATGTTTGTTTCGGTAATCTATATCGTTATCATACAGTTTCCTTGCTCTTTTTTTTTGGCTTTCTCAATTGTTGCATGTCTATAAACTTCATCATTATATAATAACGCTGTTTGTCACTATCAATTTTCGCCTGTCTATAAAAACTACATTATTATAATAACGCTGTTTGTCACTATCAATTTCGAATCTCGATACGCCTGGTCGGTTGAATACCTTTGCTTTTCTCTTTTCAAGATGCTATTTCTGTTTTTTTGGTAGTACTGTTTTTTTTTAACTTGCGTGTAGCTTGCTTGATTGAAAACCATTATGTAACAAGACATAGTTGAATGTTTATGTTCACGTTATCAAGTATCAAGAACCTAACAAAAAATTAAACTAAATTTTAAATTTTCAGGTATTTTTTTCTAGTCTAAAATTAAAAGATTAAAACTATTGATCAGACACCATAAATATTTTTGCAGTTTTATAACTTTAGCGATTCTGAACCTAAAAACGAAAATAAAATAAAAATTATTTTTTTCAATTTTTACATCACGTCGCTCATTATTCTTTCATATATGGTTTTATTAGTAAACAATAGGTTTTAGATATTACATCATGTCACTTATTACGTCATATATGGTTATTAGTAGATAATCGTAAATATTCGTCTTTATTATAATAGAGTTCGTTCTTTATTATAATAAAAAAATTAAGTTTCCGTAAAAAATAATTAATTAAAAAGAAAATTAAGTAGAAATGGCACAAGATCTAGAGATTTCCTTTAAAATGAGCCATTGAACTATAACTCTCTACAATGTCCCAGTGCCAAGCTATCTGTGGAAAAGAAGAAGAAGAAGAAAGAAAGACAAGAAAAAAAAAATCCCGTTTGTGGGATATTTTTTCTTGGCCGAGTGGTCCAAGGCGCTGGTGTTAGTCACCAGTCTCTTCGGAGGTGTGGGTTCAAAATCCTACCAATGGTATACGATTATGACGTCATTGATCAATCTTTAATATGAAAAATGCAATTTTTCGTAAAAAACTGATTCTATTTTAAAAATACATTGTTTTAAGTGCAAAAAAAGTTTTTAACGCCATTAATTTCCTATTTTAAAATGAGCCATTGAACAATCTCTACGATGTTCCAGTGCCAAGCTATCTGTGGAAAAGAAGAAGCAAAGAAAAAAATATCCCCTTTGAGGAGAATAACGTGGTAAAAGTCAATTTTCTTGATTTTCAAGCCAATATATTTTCTTTGTTATCAAGCCAAAGGGTGGTAAGTTTCCCTTATAGAAATTTCGGACAAGGCGATTCTAATGGTGTACTTTTTGTTTTGATCGGACTCTTTCCCCCCCCCCTTAGGAGTTTTGGGTTTTTATATTCTTAACATTGGACGTGATCGTCTCTTACTAGGTTGCTAGCTACCGCTGCAACCCGGATTACTATACAGGGACTGTTCGGACAAGGCGGTTCTAATGGTGTACTTTTGTTTTGATCCGACTCCTTTGTTAGGAACTATGGTTTTATATTTCTTAACATTGGGCGTGATCGTCTCTTACTAGGTTGCTAGCTACCGCTGCAACCCGGATTATATTTCTTAACATTGGATGTTATCGTCTCTCACTAGGTTTGATAGCTATCGCTGCAACCCGGATATTACATCACAAACAGGAAAAAGCCTATGGCTTTTTCTTCTTGAAATAGTAAGAGACGAACGTCAAACGATCAAGTAGTCTACTAAGTCCAATTCAATTTGCAATAAATTTTTATTCCAATGATCGTCGTTTTAAATTTAATTTTATATTTCTAACATTGACCGTGATCATCGAAGCCTCTTTACTAGGTTGCTATCTACCGCTGTAACCCGGATTTTCAGCTACATGATGGATAATTGCTACATATTCAAAATTTATACTGAACTAAGAAGTATCGGTCCGTATATTCACTGTAATTTAATGTAATAACCATGTTCGTCTTTTATGTAAGCAGTTGCCAATCCATACCTTGGAATCTTTTCGTTAAACTGACAACATTTCTTTTGGATATTACTATGAAGCTTTGCCAAAGAATTTCTAGCCGACTTTCAACAGCATCCGCTCTTTCAAAGAGAATTTTAATCTGTATTTTTGAATACTTTTCGTGATCCCGATAAAACATGCGTAAAATGTTTCTCTAAATTTACGAAGATCAGCCTGCATTTTTGCCATCTTCTTGTATTTCTGAATGTAATTTTCCCTTTGTCCTTATGCGTTCTTCGGTACAACCTCGCAGAGAATTTAATTTTTTCATTATAGATTTTGTCACCCCAGTAACGCTCCATTGATCTTTTGTTTGGCTGTCTCAATTTTTACTTCTTGATACACCTGGACGGTTAATACCTTTGCTTCTAGTCTTGGTTTTTCTTATATTTGAATGCGGTAATCTCATCATTGTGATAACTCTCATTTTGAACTTTGTTTTGCTGTCTCAATTTTTGCATGTCTATAATCTTCATCATTGTGATCTCAACACTTCTTGCTCTGGACGGTTGTCTACCCTGCTCAATTCTTATATTCTCTGTAATCTTATCATTGTGATAACGCTCCTTGATCTTTTGTCTAGCCTGCTCAATTTTTACTTCTCGATACGCCTGGTCGGTTGAATACCTTTGCTTTTCTCTTTTCAAGATACTATCTCTGTTGTTTGTGTAGTACTGTTTTTTTAACTTGCGTGCAGCTTGCTTTGATTGAAACCATTATGTAATTATGAATGAGAACATTTTACTGTTCTGATGCTTTTTATATAGTAATTATGACGTCACGGCGTAATGATTTTATTTCATGATTACGTCATAGCGCAATGATATTATTTCATGACGTCTTCAGAAACAACAATATAATTTCGTGTTTTTTCTATTCACGTCATAGCTCTAACATAAACTATGATGACATTCATTATTTTATCTAGTAGGGTTTCAGACAAGGTAATTTTAATGATGTACTTTTGTTTTGATCTGACTCTATTTTTAGGAGTTTATTTTGTTATATTTCTTAGCATTGGACTGATCGTCTTTTACTAGGTTGCTAGCTACTGCCTGCAACCCAAATTCACATATATATTTATTTATGAGAGGCAGCCTGGCCGAGTGGTCCAAGGCACTGGTGTTAGCCACCAGTCTCTTCGGAGGCGTGGGTTCAAATCTTACCGCTGGTATACGATTATGTTTGAAAGACTGCAGTGTGAAAAGACATCGAAAAATGCAGTTTTGGGGAAAAATTTATTCTCTTTAGAAATAATTTATTTTAGTTACAAAAGGTTTTGAACCCAATTAATTTCCTTTAAAATGAGCTTTTGAACAACCCTCTACGATGTTCCAGTGCCAAGCTATCTGTGGAAAAGAAAAAAAGAAAAAGAGAAAAAAATATCCCGTTTGGGGAGAATAACGTGGTTAAAGTCAATTTTCTTGATTTTCAAGCCAATATATTTCCCTTGCTGTTCAAGCCAAGGGACAGAAAGTTTCCTAACAGGGGTTTCGGACAAGGCGGTTCTAATGGTGTACTTTTTGTTTTGATCTGACTCCTTTGTTAGGAAACTATGGGTTTTTATATTTCTTAACATTGGACGTGATCGTCTCTTACTAGGTTGCTAGCTACCGCTGCAACCTGGATTTAGCGATTCTAAACTGAAAAATAAAATATATTAAAAAATTGAATTTTTTGGTCTGAAATACATATTAAATCCCACATCGGGTAGTTAGAACCTAACCAAAAACAAAACTAATTTTAACATTTAAGGTATTTTTCTAGCTTGAATTGAAATATTCAAACTATTGCTCGGATACCATGGAATATTTTTGCAGTTTACACAAACTGCAAAGAACGCATAAGGACAAAATTAAAAATTATATTTAGAAGTCCCAAAAGATGGCAACAATGCAGGCTGATCTTTGTAATTGAGAAAAATTTTACGAATGTTTTTACCGGGATTACGAAAAATATTCAAATTAAAGATTAAAATTATCTCTGAAAGAATTGATTTTGTTGAAAGGTCGGCTAGAGATACTTTCTCAAAAACTTCATAGTAATATCCAAAAGAAATGTTGCATGTTTAGTGAAAAGCTTCCAAGGTATGGACCTGCAACTGTGGGAGCAGTTTACAGATGTAATGGGAAATCTTATACATCACTGTAAATATATGGAGGCATAATTGTCCTTTACTTAGTTTCAGCTTAAATTCGATGATCGAGCCTTTATATACTAACTACATCCAACGACTATGAAGTCATTGATCAATATTGTATATAAAAAATTAAGTTTTTCGTAAAAAGTAATTAGATTTTAAAAAAAATTAAGTACAAATGGCACTAGATCTAGAGATTTCCTTTAAAAATGAGCCATTGAACAACTCTCTACGATGTTCCAGTGACAAGCTATCTGTGGAAGAGAAGAAGAAAGAAAAATATCCCGTTTGTGGAGAATAACGTGGTTAAAGTCAATTTTCTTGATTTTCAAGCCAATATATTTTCTTTGTTGTTCAAGCCAAAGGGCGGTAAGTTTCCTTTATAGGGGTTTCGGACAAGGTGGTCTAATGGTATACTTTTTGTTTTGATCTGACTCTTTTTTTAGGAGTTAGGTTTTTTTTTATATTTCTTAACATCAGAAATGTGCGTCTCTTACTAGGTTGATAGCTACCGCTGCAACCCGGATTGCTGCTACCCCTGGAACCCCATATATCAGTTACTATGGCGATAGATCGTTTCTTTACTGTAACTTTTTTTTAGGAGTTAGGGGTTTTTTATATATTCTTAGCATTGGACGTGATCGTCTCTTACTAGGTTGCTAGCTACCGCTGCAACCCGGACCTAGAACTGTTTGGTTTAATACTTCAGTTACTATGGGTTACAGTTCGTTCCTTATTGTAACGTCTCTTACTAGGTTGCTAGCTACCACTGCAACCCGGACTTTTTAGGAACTATGGGTTTTTATATTTCTTAACATTGGACGTGATCGTCCTTACTAGGTTGCTAGCTACCGCTGCAACCCGGAATAGGTTGCTGGCTACCACTGCAACCCGGATATTGAAAAACACCATTTATGATGAGCTATATTCGTCCTTTATGTAACTAAACACCTGAAAACCACCATATATCAGTTAGTATGGGAGAGATATCGTTCTTTACTGTTACAAAGTTATCTCTGGAAAAAAAAGAAAAAAGAAAAAATATCCCGTTTAGGCAGAATGTTGTAGTAGCTACCACTATTTCTTGATTTTCAAGCCAATATATTTTCCCTTGCTGTTCAAGCCAAAGGGCGGTAAGTTTCCTTTCAAGGGGTTTCAGGACAAGGCGGTTCTAATGGTGTACTTTTTGTTTTGATCTGACTCCTTTTTTAGGACTATATGGGTTTTTATATTTCTTAACATTGGACGTGATCGTTTCTTACTAGTTGCTAGCTACCGCTGCAACCCGGATCAATTTTCGCATCTCGATACGCCTGGTCGGTTGAATACCTTTGCTTTTCTCGTTTCAAGATGCTATCTCTGTTTTTTTTGGTAGTACTGTTTTTTTAACTTGCGTGTAGCTTGCTTGATTGAAACCATTATGTAACCATTAGTTGAATTTTTATGTCACGTATCAAGTATCAAGATCCTAACAAAAAATTAAACTAATTTTTAAATTTTCAGGTATTTTTCTAGTCTAAATTAAAAGATTAAGACTATTGTTCAGACACCATAAATATTTTTGCAATTTATAACTTTAGCGATTCTGAACTAAAAACGAAAATAAAATAAAATTAATTTTTTCAATTTTTACGTCACGTCGCTCATTAAGTCATATATGTTATTAGTACACAATAGGTTTTAGATATTACGTCATGTCACTTATTACGTCATATATGGTTATTAGTAGATAATCGGTTAAAATATTCGTTCTTTATTATAATATTTCTGCTACTATGGGCTAAGGTCCGTTCTTTCATGTAAAACTAGCAAAAAAATTTTAAGCCTGATGAAGATTTAACTAATGTGTCAAAAGTAAGGTTTTGCAAGTCGACGATTTTGTTTTGGCCTTATTATAATTGGTATGGTGAAATAATAATATGCATATGGCTCTTAAATCATATCTTCTTTATGGTTCCATATGGTCTAGTGGCTAGGATAGTTAACTTTCACTTAACAGGCTCGGGTTCAATTCCCGGTGTGGGAAAATTTTTAACTCTATAATCTTCGAACATTTGAACCTTTTATAATCTATAATGATGTATAATATAAATACTGTAATCTTAACTATAGTGAAGTTGCGTATGCAAGTTAGTATAGGGAAGATTTTTCGATCTTTATTATAATTATATTTCTTAACATTGGACGTGATCGTCTCTTACTAGGTTGCTAGCTACCGCTGCAACCCGGATGATCTGACTCCTTTTTTAGGAACTATGGGTTTTTATATTTCTTAACATTGGACGTGATCGTCTCTTACTAGGTTGCTAGCTACCGCTGCAACCGGATCTATGATTTTCCAGTGCCCAGCTAGTTGAGGAGAAAAAAAAAGCGGATAGAAAAAAATCCGTTTGTGGAGAAAACGTGGTTAAGTCAATTTTCTTGATTTTCAAGCCATATATTTTCTTTGTTATTCAAGCCAAAGAGCGGTAAGTTTCCTTTATAGGGGTTTTGGACAAGTGGTTCTAATGGTGTAATTTTTGTTTTGATCTGACTCTTTTTTTTAGGAGTTAGGGGTTTTTATATTTCTTTACATTGGACTTGATCGTCTCTTACTAGGTTGCTAGCTACCGCTGCAACCTGGAAAATAGTTACTATGTGCCGTGGGTTTGTTCTTTACTAGGTTTCAGCTATATCCGATGAAATTTATGCTATAAGAGATCATAAAACAATTAATTAGCTTTCTATATATATCTCATATGGTTTAGTGGCTTAGGGTAGTTGGCTTTCAATTAATTGTCTTGGGTTCGAATCCCGGTATGGCATTATTTTTTAAACAAATTAGATGAAATTAATTAGCTAATTTGACAAGACTTAGTTGGTAACTAAGGGCAAGAGTTCGTTCTTTACTATAACAACCAGGATGACGTCAGTTACAACTTGGAATTCGTTTTATACTATATCATTACAAACAGGAAAAAGCCATACGGCTTTTCTTCTTTGAAATAGTAAGAGACGAACGCACAAGTAACTACCCCTGGAACCATCATACATCAGTTACTATGCATGATCGATCGTTCTTTACTTTAAATTATCATAAACGTTATCGATCCTTAATGTAAATTCTTAACATTGGACGTGATCGTCTCTAACTAGGTTGCTAGCTACCGCCTGCAACCCGGATGGTAGGAAAATATTATGATTTAAACCTGATAAAATGGCGTAACGAGTCACTTTAAGCGAAAGAAAAACCAAATTATTTTTTTTACATTTTCAGGTATTTCTCTGGTTCAAATTACAAAATTAAATTATTGCTTAGAAATCACAATATTTCTGCAGTTTGCAGTTAAAAATAAAATATTATATTTAAAAGTTTCAGGATTTATTCTAGTTTCAGTTAACAAATTAACCGTTTAAATTAGTTAAATTAATCCAATAATTACTGCATTTTACATAATAAATGGATAATTATATAAAAAAACCTAATTGACAAACACCACTCATGATGAACTATATCGGTCCTTCATGTAATTTTCTTGATTTTCAAGCCAATATATTTCCCTTGCTGTTCAAGCCAAATGACAGAAAGTTTTCCTATACGGGGTGTTTCGGACAAGGCGGTTCTAATGGTGTACTTTTTGTTTTGATCTGACTCTTTTTTTTAGGAGCTATGCGTTTTTATATTTCTTAACATTGGACGTGATCGTCTCTTACTAGGTTGCTAGCTACCGCTGCAGCCCGGATTAAAAAATTATTATCATATCATTATATGTAACTTTTATTTTATAAGTGTTCGATAGTCTAATGGTAAGCATGCCCACAGTTGTTACCTGGGAGAATGGGGTTCGATTCCCCGTCAGGGAGAACTTTTAAATATGTGAATTAAAAGCACTATCTTTTCAATTTAAAATTTAAAAAAAAGAAACTTGTTTATTTACATTCTAGCTAAAATAATGAAGATAATATGAATGAACCACAGGGTTCAGTTTTCTTTGGACTTGAGTTCGTTTTTTAACTATAAATACAAACAGGAAAAAGCCTACGGATTTTTCTTCTTCTTTAAATAGTAAGAGACGAAACTCAAACAATCAAGCAGCTAACTAAGTCGATGTATGGAATGGTTTGTTATTTCAGTGATCGTCTTTTAATGTAAATTTACTAACCTATACTATAGTTAAGTGGCCTATATAATTTAGCATAGGCAAGAGGTCGTTCTTTATTATAATGTATATACGGATAAATAGATTTTGATAAACGTATTCTAAACGGCTATACTAACTTGACTATTCATTATAATGATTCCTTACTGTAATCACTCTATTCACGTCATAGCTCTAATATAAAACTATGATGATCTTATATAGTAATTATGACGTCACTGCATCAAAAATACAGTTTTTATTGGAAAAATTTATTCTCTTTTAGAAATAATTTATTTTAGTTACAAAGGTTTTTAACCCAATTAATTTCCTTTAAAATAAGCTATTGAACAACCCTCTACGATGTTCCAGTGCCAAGCTATCTCTGGAAAAGAAAGAAAAAAAAAAGAAAAAAATATCCCTTTTGACGAGAATAACGTGGTAAAAGTCAATTTTCTTGATTTTCAAGCCAATATATTTCCATTGCTGTTCAAGCCAAGGGACAGAAAGTTTCCTATACAGGGGTTTTGGACAAGGCGGTTCTAATGGTGTACTTTTTGTTTTGATCTGACTCCTCTGTTAGGAACTACGGGTTTTTATATTTCTTAACATTGGACGTGATCGTCTCTTACTAGGTTGCTAGCTACCGCTGCAACCCGGATAATCTTCGAACTTTGAACCTTTTATAATCTATAATGATGTATAATATAAATACTGTAATCTTAACTATAGTGAAGTTGCGTATGCAAGTTAGTATAGGGAAGAGTTCGATCTTTATTATAATAATAATAACAAAATTTAATTAGAGTTCGTTCTTTATTGTTATGTTAGCATTGGATGTGTGATCGTCTCTTATTGTGATATTCATGAATGAGACCATTTACAGTTTTGACGTTTCTATATAGTAATTATGACGTCACTGCATCAAAAATACAGTTTTTATTGGAAAAATTTATTCTCTTTTAGAAATAATTTATTTTAGTTACAAAAGGTTTTTAACCCAATTAATTTCCTTTAAAATGAGCTATTGAACAAACCCTCTACGATGTTCCAGTGCCAAGCTATCTCTGAAAAGAAAGAAAAAAAAAAAAGAAAAAAAATATCTCGTTTGGGGAGAATAACGTGGTAAAAGTCAATTTGCTTGATTTTTCAAGCCAATATATTTCCCTTGCTGTTCAAGCCAAGGGACAGAAAGTTTCCTATACAGGGGTTTCGGACAAGGCGATTCTAATGGTGTACTTTTTGTTTTGATCTGACTCCTGCTTTAGGAGAGCTATGGGTTTTTATATTTCTTAACATTGGACGTGATCGTCTCTTACTAGGTTGCTAGCTACCGCTGCAACCCGGATTGGACTGATCGTCTCTTACTAGATTGCTAGCTACTGCTGCAACCCGGATTCACATATATATTATTTATGAGAGGCAACCTGGCCGAGTGGTCCAAGGCACTGGTGTTAACCACCAGTCTCTTCGGAGGCGTGGGTTCAAATCTTACCGCTGGTATACGATTATGTTTGAAAGACTGCAGTGTGAAAAGACATGGAAAATGCAGTTTTTGGTGGAAAAATTTATTCTCTTTTAGAAATAATTTATTTAGTTACAAAAGGTTTTTAAACCCAATTAATTTCCTTTAAAATGAGCTATTGAACAACCCTCTACGATGTTCCAGTGCCAAGCTATCTCTGGAGACAAAGAAAAAAAAAAAGAAAAAAATATCCCGTTTGGGGAGAATAACGTGGTAAAAGTCTATATTTTCTTGATTTTCAAGCCAATATATTTTCTTTGTTATCCAAGCCAAAGGGCGGTAAGTTTCCTTTATGGAGGATTTGGACAAGGCGGTTCTAATGGTGTACTTTTGTTTTGATCTGACTCCTCTGTTAGGAACTATGGGTTTTTATATTTCTTAACATTGGACGTGATCGTCTCTTACTAGGTTGCTAGCTACCGCTGCAACCCGGATATGAAAACTAAAATAAAATATTATTTTTTCATTTTTTACGTCAAGTCACTCATTTCGTCATATATAGTTATTCTTGTCAAAAGATAAATGTTTACAAAATATTCCATTCACTTATTACGTCATATATGGATATCCGAGAAATATTAATCCCTTTGTATCTTTTCAACAAGTTTTCCCCCCCAAAAACAGTAACCTTATCAATGTGATTATAATTACTTTATATTCGTTCTTTATTATATTTTTTTAGGACTTATGAATTTTATATTTCTTAACATTGGACGTGATCGTCTCTTACTAGGTTGCTAGCTACTGCTGCACCCCGGATGTTCAATACTCTAATAATAATTGACAAACACCATTTATGATAAGTTATATCAGTCCTTTATGTAAAAATGACAGACAGTTTTCTGTACAGGGGTTTCAGACATGGCGGTTCTAATGGTGTTCTTTTTGTTTTGATCTGATTTTTTTATTGGGAGTTATGGGTTTTTATATTTCCGAACATTGGACGTGATTGTCTCTTACTAGGTTGCTAGCTACCGCTGCAACTCGAATCTCTAAATATAAAAACTTTAATATAAATTAATATAGGCAAAAGGTCGTTCTTTATTATATATGTAATTTATAAAGTAATAATCTTTATGTAATAAAATACTAATGATCGTCTTTTAATATAAATCTTGTAAATTTATCAATTACTATATGCAACAATTCGTTCTTTAATATAAAACCCGGATATATAACTGTACTAGCCTACACTATAGTTAAGTGGCCTATAAAATTTAGTATAGGCCAGAGGTCGTTCTTTAGTATAAAGTTGAAATTACTAACCTATACTATAATTAAGTGGCTTAAAAAATTTAGTATAGGTAAAAGGTCGTTCTTCATTATAAATTTCAGACAAGGTAATTCTAATGATGTACTTTTGTTTTGATCTGACTCTATTTTTAGGAGTTTTGTTATATTTCTTAGCATTGGACTGATCGTCTCTTACTAGGTTGCTAGCTACTGCTGCAACCCAAATTCACATATATATTTATTTATGAGAGGCAGCCTGGCCGAGTGGTCCAAGGCACTGGTGTTAGCCACCAGTCTCTTCGGAGGCGTGGGTTCAAATCTTACCGCTGGTATACGATTATGTTTGAAACACTGGAGTGTGAAAAGACATCGAAAATGCAGTTTTTGGTGGAAAAATTTATTCTCTTTTAGAAATAATTTATTTTAGTTACAAAAGGTTTTTAACCAATAATTTCCTTTAAATGAGCTATTGAACAACCCTCTACGATGTTCCAGTGCCAAGCTATCTGTGAAAAGAAAAAAAGAAAAAAAGAAAAAAATATCTCATTTAGGCAGAATGTTGTAGTAGCTGCCACTTTTCTTGATTTTCAAGCCATTATATTTCCCTTGCTGTTCAAGCCAAGGGACAGAAAGTTTCCTATACAGGGGTTTCGGACAAGGCGGTTCTAACGGTGTACTTTTTGTTTTGATCTGACTCCTCTGTTAGGAACTATGGGTTTTTATATTTCTTAACATTGGACGTGATCGTCTCTTACTAGGTTGCTAGCTACCGCTGCAACCCGGATTATCTGTGGAATTACTAACCTATACTATAATTAAGTGGCGTATAAAAATGAGTAGTGGCAAGAGGTCGTTCTTTATTATAATTAATTTCCTTTAAAATGAGCCATTGAACAACTCTCTACGATGTTCCAGCTATGGGTTTTTACATTTCTTAACATTGGACGTGATCGTCTCTTACTAGGTTGCTAGCTACCACTGCAACCCGGAAAATGAATTAAAAGCACTATCTTTTAAATTTAAAATTCAAAAAAGAAACTTGTTTTTTTACATCCTAGCTAAAGTAACGGAGATAATATGAATGAACCACAGGGTTCAGTCTCTTTGGGCTTGAGTTCGTTTTTTACTGTAAATACAAACAGGAAAAAACCTACGGCTTTTTTTCTTTTAAATAGTAAGAGACGAAACTCAAACAATCAAGTAGCTAACTAAGTCCAATGTCTGGAATGGTTTGTTATTTCAGTGATCGTCTTTTAATGTAATTATTTTAGTTACTATGGTCTGGAAATTTGTTCTTTACTGTATGTACAGCAGTTTCCTTTAAAATAAGCCATTACACAGCTCTTTATTATGACCACGATCTGTTTAATTTAATATTAGAGTTCGGTCTTTAAGTTATCATATACTGTTAAAATTCTTTTTTATATGGCCGTTTCTTAGTGTAGTGGTTAGCACTTAAGACTTTGAATCCTGCGTTCCGAGTTCAAATCCCGGTGGACGGTTCCTACGAAATGTAGTTTAATTATACTACCATTTAGGTTTCTACCTTAATTCTTTCTTTTCAAAATTAAATTAGTTACTATCGCCTAGAGTTAGTTCTTTACCATATCGTAACAATTTGTTATATAATAATAATTAATTTTGTTAATTACAAAATGTGTCTATATACGGCAGTTTCCTTTAAAATGAGCCATTACACAGCTCTTTATTATGACCACGAACTGTTTGATTTAATACTTAAGTTACTATGGTTCAGTTTGTTCCTTATTGTAATCGTCCTTTATGTAACTACACCTGGAACCACCATATATCAGTTAGTATGGGAGAGAGATCGTTCTTTACTGTAAATGATTTCACAATAATCCAAGCCGCCAAGGTAGAAATTAACCACTTTGTCAGTTGAAAATTTTAATGCTATATTATTTTCAAGGATATCAAAAAGAATTTGACATAATTCAATATCCATCGGATAGAGCTTGCAGATATCAGGGTGACATTGCCAAGTAACCTGCTGCCCAATTTTTGGTTTTGAATGTTTACTCGGATTGTTATAGGTGACTTCAGCCATCATAATTTCCTTGTCAGATCTAGTTCTAGAGCATTTTTCAATAGTTGTCTCGTACTTTTCAGGACAGTTTGTTCTACTACACAGAGAATTTTTTGCCAAATATTCAGTAGAACTAAACGAACTGTTTAAAAACACGGTTAGAAATGCTTTTTTCTTGAGTCGGTGTTCCAGGAATTTGTTCTAAATCATTAGTCTTACAAACACATTTACTAATAACCCTAACAGGCTCGTTTTCGCCATAATTGAAAAACATTGCTTTTCCTTCGCTGTTGATAGGTATGCTTGTATATATATTTTTATTGCTGCTACATAAACTGCAATTGCTCCTTCCAAAATTAATATACGAATTTTCTAAGAAGTACGCCTCCGTATATTCACTGTGTTGTCGAACATTTTCCATTGCATCTATAAACTGTTCCACAGTTGCCAATCCATACCTTGGAAGCTTTTCGTTAAACTGACAACATTTCTTTTGGATATTACTATGAAGCTTTGCCAAAGAATTTCTAGCCGACTTTTCAACAGCATCCGCTCTTTCAAAGAGAATTTTAATCTGTAATTTTGAATACTTTCGTGATTCCGATAAAACATGCGTAAAATGTTTCTCAATTTACAAAGATCAGCCTGCATTTTTGCCATCTTCTTGTATTTCTGAATGTAATTTTTCCCTCTGTCCTTATGCGTTCTTCGGTACAACCTCGCAGAGAATTTAATTTTTTCATTATAGATTTTTGTCACCCCAGTAACGCTCCTTGATCTTTTGTTTGGCTGTCTCAATTTTTGCTTCTCGATACACCTGGACGGTTGAATACCTTTGCTTTTGGTTTTTCTTATATTTGATGCGGTAATCTTCATCATTGTGATAACTCTCCTTGATCTTTTGTTTGGCTGTCTCAATTTTTGCATGTCTATAATCTTCATCATTGTGATAACACATCTTGCTGTTTTGTTTTGCTCTCTCAATTATTACTTCTCGATACGTCTGGTCGGTTGAATACCTTTGCTTTTTTCTTTTCAAGTTACTATCTCTGTTGTTTGTGTAGTACTGTTTTTTCAACTTGCGTATAGCTTGCTTGATTGAAACCATTATGTAATTATGAATGAGAAACATTTTCATCTTTGTAGTTCTTAAGTAGTAATCATGACGTCACAGCGTAATGATTTTGTTGACGTCATAGAGCAATGATATTATTTCATGACGTCTTCAGAAACAACAATAAATTTTCGTGTTTTTCTATTCACGTCATAGCTCTAATATAAAACTATGATGACATTCAATATTTATCTAGTAGGGTTTCAGACAAGGTAATTCTAATGATGTACTTTTGTTTTGATCTGACTCTATTTTTAGGAGTTTTGTTATATTTCATAGCATTGGACTGATCGTCTCTTACTAGATTGCTAGCTACTGCCGCAACCCAGATTCACATATATATTTATTTATGAGAGGCAGCCTGGCCGAGTGGTCCAAGGCACTGGTGTTAGCCACCAGTCTCTTCGGAGGCCTAGGTTCAAATCTTACCGCTGGTATACAATTATGTTTGAAAGACTGCAGTGTGAAAAGACATCGAAAATGCAGTTTTTGGTGGAAAAATTTATTCTCTTTTAGAAATAATTTATTTTAGTTACAAAAGGTTTTTAACCCAATTAATTTACTTTAAAATGAGCTATTGAACAACCCTCTACGATGTTCCAGTGCCAAGCTATCTCTGGATACAAAAGAAAAAAGAAAAAAATATCCCGTTTGTGCAGAATAACGTGGTTAAAGTCAATTTTCTTGATTTTCAAGCCAATATATTTCCCTTGCTGTTCAAGCCAAGGGACAGAAAGTTTCCTATACAGGGGTTTCGGACAAGGCGGTTCTAATGGTGTACTTTTTGTTTTGATCTGACTCCTTTGTTAGGAACTATGGGTTTTTATATTTCTTAACATTGGACGTGATCGTCTCTTACTAGGTTGCTAGCTACCGCTGCAACCCGGATTATTACTATAGAGTTCATTACCATGAACTGTTTGATTGCTTCAAAATTCAAATATCTTTGAAAAGACTGCAGTATGAAAATACATCAAAAATGCAATTTTTTTGACAAAATTGATTCTACTTTAAAAAGTATTTTATTTTTAAGTACAAAAGGCACTAGATGTTGCAATTGCCTTTAAAATGAGCTATTATACAGCTCTCTATGATTTTCCAGTGCCCAGCTAGCTGAGCAGGAAAATCAAGCGGAAAGAAAAAAATATCCCGTTTGTGGAGAATAACGTGGTAAAAGTCAATTTTCTTGATTTTCAAGCCAATATATTTTCTTTGTTATTCAAGCCAAAGGGCGGTAAGTTTCCTTTATAGAGGATTCGGACAAGGCGGTTCTAATGGTGTACTTTTTGTTTTGATCTGACTTTTTTTTTAGGAGTTGGGGGGTTTTATATTTCTTAACATTGGAGGTGATCGTCTCTTACTAGGTTGCTAGCTACCGCTGCAACCCGGATAAAAATTTTCCAATTTTTCCAACAACAATTGTTAACAACATTTTTTACTAAGCTTCAAACAAATATATTATAATGTATAAAATAACAAATTAACAAGTTCATCCATCAGCCTGGAATTCCAAGCCTTGGAGAAATGATTTGAAAACTTTCTTTTGTGTCGTCTCGTCCCTGAGATCTTATACTCACCTTGGCTGCAGTAAGGCGTGGCTCGTCACCGACTCCAGCAGAATTCCGAAACTAAAACATTGCATCATGCA
>JAPEVW010000791.1:0-15000 GCA_027921565.1 Artemia sinica
CCCCTAAAATTAGTTTGAATTGACTGTACTACTATGGCCAGATAATAAATTGTCCTGTATTTTCATATACCATTTTCTTACTGATTTTGTTTGTTTTTGTTTTTTTAACAGGAAAAACTAAAACAACTAGAAGTAACGTCTGCAGAACAATGACTACGAAAATCCGTCTGCAAAACGCGCTGACTGAGCTTGAAATAACAAGGGCTGAAATGGTTAAAGTACAAAGGGAAAGCGTTAGAAAGATGGCTCTCGAAAGGTATTAGTTTTTTTTTTACTTTTTATGTATTTCAGTGACGGATTAGGTAGTGGTAAAGCTCTTAGCTGTTTAGGAAAAAAAAAAAAAGAAAAAAAATAAAGTACAGATGTGCATTTATATTGCTCCGAAATTACAAGCTTAAGGTTTATGTCCACGCTGAAAAAAAAACGCAGTTTTACGACGATCTTGCAGTTGTAACTTGCACAAAAAGAACAAAATGCTTATATCATTGGATTCATTAGTTGCAGATCTATCCATTCACCGAGCCAGAATTATGATATTACTTAAAATTTCTCTTTGGGAACATTCTAAACTTACTTAAAAAATAGGGAAACGGCCCTTTTTTTCAACGATTTTTTTATCAATTTCCAGCGTATTTTTTAATCTAAAAACCTTCTACACCAAATTTCAAAAATATAATTCGGTAGATGGATAGAATTGAATATGATATATGGAATGATATCAAAATTGTCTTTTTCTTTGATTTACAAAAAAAGTCGTAGGAAAGCAGAAAAATAATATCCTAAAAATTACATAATGAACATAATCCTTAATAAAAAAAGAAAATTACGGTTTTTATTTGATTTGTCGTGGAAATTGTAGTTGATTCAAAAAAGAATATATGAAACGGAACTAAGAAATCCCTGATTTTCGAAAGTTTTTTTTTTTTTTTTTTTTTTTTTTTTTTTTTTTTTCGAGTGTTACTGTAATTCCATTTTTTTTTTAGCGAAAAAAAAACACAAAGTTAGTTTTTTTGTTTTGCCTTTATCATCTCGGTTGTTAACCTTCTTAAAAAGCTCCCTTCTTCAACTCTTCATCTTTTTATTTTAATACTAACAGGATCATAAAATAATATTCTCGTCTTTCTCAGAATTCATTTTAAAAAATTCAGTTTTAGAAGAAATGTTAAGAACGTAATTAAAACCGAACTCAAAAGGAACAGAAATAATGAGCGAGGTTACCACCCCTCAAATTCTTAACGATGGATTGTCATTTGTTTGGTACTGAATTAAAAACATTTTTTTTCTGTTTTAATCGTAACAGTGAAGTTAAAACCTTTCATACTTCGAGGAATTTCTTTTCTGTATTCCATTACATTTAAAATAAACGATGTGGTTTTATTAGGCTTGTGAGCCTAATAAATATTAGGTTTATTATTACTTTTTTTTATTAGGTTTATTATTAAATTTTATTAGGTTTATGTGCAATTAATTTTCAACAATGCATTCTTCTTTTAAATGGATTACTTTGGAATGTATAGAAAAAGTCAATTGGAGAAAATTTAGGTGATTCACCGTTCAAAATAGTGCTGCAGTAAAAAAAAAAGATTGTTACAAACATTACCAATTTGGTGCGTTTTTGAATTTTATTCAGTTTTTGAATTTGACAATAATGAAGAATTTGATTGTTTTTAAAACTTTTTTTGGTGTTATTTTGTGTTTTATTTTTGACTTCAAAAATACAACCTCAACCCAGCCGAGCTTGTGTTGGCCATTTTAAAAAAAAAAAAACATTATCTTGTCTTACGCCCAGATACAACCCTTTGACAACTTAGATGCACCTAATGTCTTTTGGTTTAGTGCAATGCCTCCCTCAAAATTTCCGGAAATATTCAACTTAATAACCTTGGCCATTTGTGGAATATTGTAGACACTTCTGACAACATGCATGCACTTTGCCCTTTTGATAAGCAGGATAGAGTTAAAATCTTTTGATTTGGTTCAATAGTTGTAGTTGAATTAGTAGAAGTTTCAGTAGTATTTGCAGTCGCGGGTCGCAACTGCAGTAGTAGTAGCAGTACTACTAGTAGTGTTCTGAATAAGAAATTGTAGCAGTTGAAGTCACACGTTGTTTTATGTGTAGTTGCAAGTTTTCTCACTCGTAGTTGTAAGTAGTAGTAGTTGTAAGTGGTCACAGCGAAAGTAGCAGTCGAGTTGTATTTGTATTTGCAGTCGTAAGTAGTAACAGTTGCAGTTTTAAATTATCGTAGTCACAGTCACAAGTATTTGCAGTCGAAAGTAGTCATAGATGCAAATGGTCATGGTCATATGTTTTTAGCAGTCGTAAATAGTCGGAGTCGCAAGCAGGGATAGTCGTAAGTGGCGCTGGTTGTAGTCGCTGTTGCTAGTATCTGGAGTCACAAGTAGTTATAGTCGCGAAATGTCGCAGTCGTAAGTAGTTTCAGTCCCAGTAGTTGTAAAAATAATGGTCCTGAAGGTTTCAAGTTAAGACCTTCAGCTACTCAGTCTCAGCAGTAAAACCTTTATTGCTTATGCAATATCATTACCACCTTGAAAATTACCATGCACATAGTGTTTTTTTTGATTTTATTCAACAATCTCCCTTAACATTTCTTGAAATTAGTCACAAGCAGGAGTAGTGTCAGTCATAGTCGCAAGTTGTCACAATTTGCCACAGTTGCAGTCACAGTTGTAGTAATGGTAGCTGTAGTAGCGGTGGATCTGGATGTTTCAAGTTAATACCTCTAGCCGTTCCTAAGATATTGTAGTTCCCCCTATTGGTAATGCGGATGCAGATAGAATATTTTGATTCAGTTCAAAATTCCCCCCCCCCCTTAACATTCCGTGAAGAAACAAAGTATTTTTTTTTTTTTTGAAAATTGTGACCAGTGCGGGGGAGGGTCCATCCAAAAGGTGAAAAGAAAGGTGAGGTGTCAGTGTGGGGGGCGGAAGGTCCGGGGGCTGAATGGGGCTCGTTGTCTGCTGGTCAATTTTCAATATCGCCCTAAACATGCTATGTAAGTTTCAGCTTGCTACTCTTAGCCATTTCTGATATATTGATGATTCGCCCCTTTGACAAAAAGCATGTACATAATGGTTTTTGATTTTGTTCAATATTCCCCTCGATAATTCCCGTTGTTTGCCACAAGTAAAAGTAGTCGCGGTCACAAGTAGCTGCAGTCACAGTCGTGAGTTGTAGCAGTCACAGTTGCAAGTAGTCGTGGTCGAAGTCGAAAGTAGTCACAGCTGCAGGTAGTCGCCGTCGCAAGTAATCTTAGTTACAGTCACAAGTAAATGAATTAGAATTCACAGTAGCTGTTTTAGAAGTCACAGTAATGGCCTTGAAAGTTTTAAGTTTATACCCTTACCTGTTTTCCAAGATATCGTAGCTATATCGTTTTGGTTACCTGGACGCATATAGTTTATTTTGATTTAGCTCAACATATCCCTCAATATAACTCAAAATTTCCCCTCCTTACCCTAGGCCTTTTTTTGTAGCACAAAAATTAGACATCCCCCCAACCTTCCCAATGATAAATTCTGCATTTTTGGAAATGGACAAATTGCATAATTTACATTCCTTGCCTTGAGTGCTCTGGGGGGGGGGGGGGGGGGGGGTGGGTTTGCTGGCATCCTCGGAGGAATAACTTTTTAAACCTTTTGACTATTATGAACAAATTGCTTTTCAAAATTTCTATCAGTGATGAGGGGAGAGTGTATTTAAAAAGGGTAAGACGGGCTTGTTGCCTTCCGACTACTTTTCAACATCCCAACCTTAACATAACCTGAGAGTTTCAACTTAATATCCTCAGCCGTTCTTAAGATATTGTAGAGAATCCTTTTTGATAAAGTGCACATAGTGTCTGTTTATTAATTTTAACATACCCTACAACATTCTCTGAAGTTTCACCTTAATACCCTTTGCCTTTTCTGACACACCCAGAATCAAACATTTCTCCTTTTTCTAGTGATCAATCCTGCATTTAACAATCGGCAAATTGTACAATTTACAACCCTTGTCCTGCGGCCGTGGGGGCACGGTATCCCCAGAGGCAAACTTATTAGACCTTTTGACTGTTTTGAAAAAAAAAATGGCTTTTTAAAAATTTTGATTATCGTTGAGGATAGTGGTACCTAAAATAGATTGTCCCCCTACCACTCCTCAACATAACCGAAAAGTTTCAACTTAATATCCTCAGCCGTTCCTTCGATATTGCCGATACGCCCTTTAGACAACCAGCATGCACATAGCGTTTTTGATTGTTTTCGATTTCTCTATGAACATTTCCTTAAAGTTTCATCTTAATTCTCTAAGCATTTTTGGAGAACCACGATCAAACCTGCCCATTTTACCGATAAAAACCTTGTGGGTTAACAATGGGTAACTTTCATAACTTACAGTCCTTGTTCCAGGGCTGTTGGGTGTTCTGTCAGCACGAAGGCCTAGTTGTTTGACCTTCAGACTATTTTGAACTAGACTGTTGTTTTCAAAATTTTGATCAGGTACCTTTGGGGGAGGGCAGCTGAAAATGAGATGGGAGGGAGAAAACTCTTAGCCCTCCAAGAACTTTCCAGCACCCCCCTCAACTAGCTTCGATAGTTTACACTTAATACCTTCAGCCATTCAAATGATATTGCTGCATATTCTTACAATAATATTCTTACAATATTTTTAAAACAAAAATTACGTTGAAAAGAATCTTCAACTGCTGAGTTTTTCATTAATTAATAGCACTATGTGTTAGATTTTCAGTTTCAATTTTATTAGTTCTTTTAAAGGATTTTTCAAGACACATATAGTTTTCAGTAAAGCAGCAATGACGCAGTAGATTTTAGACTGCAGCTAGGGAAGGAGGCAGTAACTAGACTTTTTTCTAGATATTTTGTTCGTTTTAGTTTTATTTGAATATTCAATTTAACTCTCGTTTTAAGATTTATTTTATTCATTTATATTGAATAATAAATATAAATATTGAAGTACCTGTTGTATGAATGTTTGCTATGAACTTGTTTTATTTAATTTCTGTTTGTTTTGGGCTTCATGTATTATTTCTGGTCGTTTTTTAAAGCTCTAGTTTGGGAATTTTTATCGAATTTTATTTCTACTGGTCTTAAGTTTAATATGACTGTTAACTATTCTCAGAAAAACTTTTTTTTTTAAAGACACTTAAGCTTTATGGCTCTTTACTATAGGCAACGCTTCAGCGTTGCCTCTGAAAATAACTAGAAAACGCAAGATAAATAAACAAACGAAAGAAACTCTATCAAACGGAAAACTTCACATTCGAGAGATAAGAAAAAAAACCTCCTGTGTAATAAAGAAAAAGAAAGGAAATCTGAAGTCAGAAGTACAGCAAAGTAGAATAATGAAGTTGGAGAAGGGTAGTTTTTTTTAAGTTATTTTATTTTGTCTTTTTCTTAGCATCACATCCTGCTCATCCATCCATACCACTAGCTCCTGCTCATCCCATTAAAATAGTTTCAAATAAAGTTTCAAAAAGGATTAGATTGAGAAACTGGAAAACCAAAGCTAACCAGATGACGAAGAGAAAAAAAAAATCTCAAAATGCTTGAAAAACATTCAAGGGATAATTTTGGTTAAGAGTGGCTGAGAGGGAATGTTAATTTGAGATGGAACGCACAGTGGCTGCATTTACAACTGCTTTGAGACTGACCTTTGAGTGACTTCAAAATGTAATTTAGGTTGGAAAGTCATATACGAGATTTTAATAGGGTTTAGATTATTATGAGTAAGTCCGGCTCGTTGCTCATGCATATTTTATGCATGAGCAATTCGTGATTTAAACAAAGTATTGGAAAACAGGGTTAAAAAAAGGATTCCAAGGTGCGTTCACTGAACTTGCCACATTTCTGGATATGTTATAAAGAAGTAATGGGAATGTTTCGTTAAGCAGTGTCTCTTCATTTTCGTCTACCCTTGTTACAGCACAGAATGAAATTACCAAATTGAAAGAAAATCTTCTTCAGGATACTCACAAGTAAGTGACTGAGAAATGTTCAGGTGACAAAAATGTGATCAATAAACAAGTAATTGACACTATAGTCGCTGAGATCTATGACGCGATGAACCTAGGACTACAGTTCCCAGTTTTGTTAGCATAGAATACCGCAAGGACGATCTAGAACTTGAAAGAAGGTCGAATGCTCTTCTAATCCACGGACTGTCACAGACAGGTGAGGAAACACGGACTAACAGTGTTTTAAGGCTAATTGGTACTAAGTTGGGGATCACTATGATGGCTACTGATATTAAGTCAACCAAGGGCTATCCTACTCGAGCAACTTTAGCAGATATTTTTCTCCCAACCATTCTTGTCATCTTTCATTTCTCTGAATGTGCAAAGTGTGTTCTCGCAAAAAAAAAAAAAAAACTGGCCCGAACAAAAGTATTTATATCTGAGTATTTAACACCAAAGTGTTAACAACTGTTAAATGTTCCACGTGACAAATTTGGTGTTAGGTATATGTGGACTCATGACATCAAAATTTGTTTATATGCATTTTGTAGGCTTTTTATGAGTAGATTGGACCTTTAGACTAGGGAGGAGGTGCGGCGCTGAAGCTCAGTAAGACTATTCACTCTGAATTCTCTATTTTAGATGTCTTGCTCGCTAGGGTCTACAAAAAAAATTTTTTACAAAACACATCAGAATTTGTTTATTTGCATTTTTGGTAGCTTTTTTTTAAGAGTAGAATTTAACCTTTGGGTGATAAAACGTGGGGGGGGGGTGAGCTGAAGCCCGGTAAACACTAAACTTTGGGTATGTCCTTAAGCTGATTTGACTAAAGATCCATTTTTGTATTTTGCTTTCATTTGACTGAACAAACGTCCATTTTTTATTTTGCTTTCGAAATCACTGAAGGTATATATTGCTTTCAATAAAGCGCGTATGAAACTCGTTCTATGATTGGGATTCAAGGAGAACGACTTCCCAGTTCATTTATCTAGAAATTTATGTTCGTTTTGAGTTTTGAATTCAATATTAGTTTTATTTTTGGTACATTAGAAGTTCATTTTAGGTCTAATTTCTTATTAAGTCGAATATCTGTCTTTTTAATTCTTAGTTAATTGTTGATCATACTATCTGTTTTTTTTTTTTTACTGTGCTCAAGACATAACTTCGCTTTTTTTACTTTTGTTAGACAAAACTTCTCTATTTAATATGTGTTCGTTTTTAATTCATTTTCAAAAATAAAAATAAAAAAAGAAAGAAGAAGAAATAAAAAACTCTTGAAGATAATGATCGAGTAATTTTATAATTTTTTCTTCGAAGGTCCTAATTGAATGAGCAACTAATTCACTAAGGACGCAAATAATAAAATATATTATTAAGATCTGAATCAATGCAAAAAGCAAATTTATACATTTTTATGTCGCCTTGTTAAATAATATATTTAATATACATATATATATATATATATTATATATATATATATATATATATATATATATATATATATATATATATATATATATATATATATATATATATATATATATATATATATATATATATATATATATATATATATATATATATATATATATATATATATATATATATATTACTCCAAGAAGTATTTAAACTTTCCTTTTGTTCCTGTGTTGTCACAGTCGACAATATATTCCTATATTCTTATAAGAATATTAATTAATCTTATATTCTAAGTTAATTCCTCATCATTCCATGTAGTTCTTTGAATGGTCAGTCTAAGCGAATTGCTGGTCGTTAAAATAAAACATAAATGATAAGGGCGATATTATAAGGGCTGTGAGGGGGGGGGGGAGGTATCCCAAAACACATAGTTAATGGACTTTTCAATTATGCAGAATAAAATAGTTGTCTCAAAATTTTGGTTGGATTTCCTTGGTAAATTGATAGGCGTTGGTTACCCTCCAATCACTTTTTGACTCTTAAAAAGGGCACTAGAACTTTCGATTTTTCAATCCAACAATTCTAATTTTAAAAGATGTTACTGATACACCCTTTTTCTTTTGACAATCTGTATCCACACACTATTTTCTGATTTAGTTCAACTTTCCCCTCAACGTTTCCTCAAATTTTTATTTCAATATCCTCAACCTTAGGTATTTCTCGCTACAGAAGCTGTAACTGTACTGGTAGCGGAAGTTTTAATAGTGGCGTGCAAATTTTTTGCCTTTTGGTCAATCGATCATCCCCTTTAAGTATTCTTTGAAAGTTTAAACTTAATACCCTAATCCAAACCAGAGATACACTTTTTTGATAATCCGCAAAAAAATACAAACGTCTTTTTATTTAATTAAAAAACATTGCCCTCTACATTCTCTCCAATTTTAAACTTCATATCTTTAGTCTTAATAGTACCAGTATCTTAGTATTAGTGGTAGTACTAGCAGTAGTATCAGTAGTAGTATGGAAAAGTTGCCTTTTGGCCAATTGAACATCCCCTCATTATGCCCTGGAAAGTTCAGCTTGATATGGTAATCCGTTCCAAAGATATTGCTGATGCACCCTTTTGACCATATGCATTCACACAAGTTTTATTCAGTTCAACTTTCTCCTAAACATTTCTTTTAATTTTCACTTCAATACCCTGAGTCTTGGTAGAACTCGCTACAGAAGCAGTTCAGAAGCTATTCTGAGTAGCTACTCGCTACTCAGAATAGTACTCAGTATTAGTACTCATAATAGTACTAGCAGTAGCATAAATAACTGCAGTCGTCATGCGAAGTTTTGTCGAAAGAGTAGCCGTGATAAGAGTAGTCATAGTATTATCACGGCTTGAGGCGTCCTCCGTTTTTCTCAATTTCCTCACTACCTCACGTCGTTTCAAAGCATGAAATTGAACATCCCCTCATTATGCTCTGGAAAGTTCAGTATGTTTTATTCTGACACGAATAACAAATTCTTCTTTTTCTCTGATTGATATCATTTTTGCATCTCATCCATGTGAGGCTACATTCGTGGTTTATGGAAGATACATCTGATCACTGTATTTTAATGTCTGATTTCAAAGCGCAAAAGATAGTCAATAAAGAAAATCCTACGAAGAGGAGAAATCTTAGCATCTTAGCAATGAAGATTGGAGTGATGTTACTAATGAGAATGACCCAAATACTTCCTTAGATATACTTTATCGAATCTTGAATGAAAAACTGGACCTTCACTGCCCATTTGAAACTACATATCGGAAAAGAGAAAAAACCTAACCCAAAAAACCTTGGATAAGTGCATCACTTTTAAAATCTATCAAGGAAAAAAAAAATCGACTGTATAAGATAAAAGTAAAACACCCTTCGGCTCATACGTACAACGATTAAAAAATTATAAAAATTTGCTCGTTAAAATTCTTAGAACAAGTGAACAAATTTATTATGAAAATTCATTGAAAAAATCTGATTCACCTCAGACTACATGGCATTTAATCAAGGAAAAAATTGGAAATAATTCTAAGACATCACACCCTGAAGTGATCATAAACGAAAATGGAGTTGAATTGAAGGGGAAGGATATTGTTGCAGATTATTTTTTGCAATTATTTTTCTCATATTAACACTACGTAGTTTACATACATATTACAACAATTTATGTTATACATAAAAGCTCAGCAGCCAAAATTCTTATTATACTAAAAAAAAACGAGGTTCACGGGCACATATACTGCTACCCTTTAGTAGTTCCGTAGTAAGAAACTCACAGCATATTTTTTTCTTATTGGTTTGTATTTTTGCTTGACAGCGATTGGGCAACAATGCGTTGGACTTTGATTGACTAAAAGATTGGTACCTAATCTGATTATTTCACGCTGAAAATAACTTATTATTAAGACAAGAACTTGTTACAAATTGGTCCTGTCTTCTGTTCATTAATATTAGCCAAATATTTGAAAAGAAAAACGGATTGGTCAATGAGTCACAACCTATGGTACCCCGCAAGGAACAGTGGTCACCCCAGCAAGGGGGTGGCAGGTTTGTCAGAACAGCGAAACAGGTGAATTATATCATGAAAATATTTTATTCTGAAAGCAAAATCAAGAATATAAATTTGTGTATAAATTTGTTGGATTGAAGTTGATAATATTTATGTTATATGTTATATGTTTATTTATGTTTATTTATGTGTATTTATGTTATATGTTATACGTAGTGGTAGTAGTTAAAGTAGTTAAAGTAGTAATAGCAGTATTAGTAGTAACATCGTGCTAATGTTGCCTTCTTGTCAATTGTTCATCCCCCTTACCTTTTCCTGAAAGTTCCAAATTAATGCACTCAGTCATTCCTGAATTACGCCCTTTTGACAACCCATATATACATATCGGGTTTTGATTTACTTCAACACTCCCCTCAGTATTCTCTGAAAGGTTCATCAAGATGTCCTTCGTCTTTTGGACTCTGATATTAGAATAGAATAGAATATGATTTTATTGGCTAAAATAGCACAAAAGCTAGCATAAGCACGTCAGAATTACCATAACAAAACAATTGTTATGTGATAAACATAAAACAAAAAATTGAATCAATAATAAAACAGATGTCAGGGGATAAACATAAAACAAAAGTTATATCAATTATTAAAATAGAAAACAAAATAGGGGACAAAAGTTTTTTTGTACCTCATGGTCAAACATTTGGGGATACAGGTCCAGTTGGGTATTTGGAGCTCTAAGAACATTGAGCCTTGTATTAGGAAGGGTTGGGGATTTTGTTTAAAGGGAGGGAGAAAACGTCGATGATAGTCAGAATTAAGGCACTTGAGACCTAAGTTCATGGTAAGGATGTGACGTCGTGATTCCAATGTGATAAGTTCAAGTCTAGCCAAACCTTCATTGTATGTAGTATAGGCCGTCCTCAGAATAATTTTATTGCTCTTTTTGAATACTTTCAATTTTAGAACATTGATCTTTGGTCAACCCAGGATGCCAGGCAGGGCATCCTGCCTGGCATCCAAATATTTTATAAATTATAGACAATAAATTATTTTAAGGTTTTGGATTGATATGGAGAAACGTTTGAGAAGAGAGAAAGATTTAAGGAGAAAAACAACCTGACTTAAATAAGTGGGAAATGTGGGAATTCCATTTAAGGTCGTTGTCTAACTGCACACCAAGCAGTTTAACAGTATTTAAAATTGGTATGCAAAGGTAATTATTGATAGGGGTATATTTTTTAAAAAAGAAAATAACATGAAACTGCTTTTGGGTATGCTTAAGTTTGAGTTTAACATTGTCAAGATCATTCTTTAATTTTTAATTAGTGAATCGAGTCTAACATTCAAAGTATTAGATGTTTGACAAAGATATTCAAACATGTCAATGTTTTTCAACAGCAAATATTATACATAAACAAGGGGCAATTGTATAACTTACAGCCCTTGCCCCGATGCCTGGGGGGGGGGGGCTGCTGGATAGCCAAAAATACACTGGACTTTTCAACCATGCTGAACTAAAAGGCTATCTAAAAATTTCGATTGTATGTGTTTGGCGAATCGATTGGTATGAGAGGGGCGAGAGGGATGGTTGCCTTCTAATCACTTTTGACTCTTAAGAGGGCACTTATAAAAGGAACTAGAATTTTCAATTTCCAATTGAATGAGTTCCCTCCAAAGTCTATACGATCAACCCCTTCGCAAAAACTCTCCAATATTTTAACAAAGGGTAACTGGCATAAGTTACAATCTTTGCCCCGGGGACTGGGGGGTCTTGTTAACCCCAAGTTATCTTTATTTGACTTTAGGAACATTTTGAACAAAATGGCTATCTCAAATTTTGATTTAATGCATCTGGGGTAAAAAGGTGCGAGGGGAGGGGGCGACGTGTTTACCCTCTGATCACTTATGATTCTTAAAAAGGCAATAGACCTTTTAATTTCTTATTGAATGAGCATCGTCTAAAATTTACACGACCACCCTTTCCATAAGAACCTTATATGTTAAACATGGTTATAACTAGCATAGATTATAGCTCTCGCCCTCACGGGGTTGCAGGTAGGAGGATTGCCAAACTCATAACAATAGTTATTTGATCCTCGGATTATTTTGAAGAAAATGTCAATCTCAAAGATTTGATCGGAAGCATTTGAGGGCAAATGGCAAGTTGGTCTGGTTGCCCTCTAATGATTCTTGACTCTAAAAAAAGTGAACTAAGACTTTTGATTTCATATCGAAGGAGTATCCATCGAAGTTTATACGACCACCCCTTCCTTAAAAAACTTATTTGTTAACATTGGGTAACTTACATAACTCAAAACCCTTGTCCGGGGGGTTTGTGGGTTTTTTTTTTCAACCCAGGAGGCATAGTTATTTGACTGTGGACAATTTTTAATAAATGAATGTCTCAAAATTTTGATTGGATACATTTGAGAAAAAGAGGGAATGAGAGGGGAGAACTACTTGGCCTTCGATCACATTTGACTCTTAAAAAGGGCATTGGAACTTCCTATTTTCAATTGAATGGGACCTCGTCCGAAGTTTATATGACCACCATTTTCATAAAAACCTTATGCGCCCCCGGTGGAATCACTAAACCCTTGACCCTGTACTTTGGGGGCTGTGTCAACACTATAGGCATTGTAATAATATTTTTGAACTATCTTCAACAAAATTGCTATGTCAAAATTTTGATCCGATGCATTTTGGGAAAAGGGGGCATTTGGATGGACTAGTTGCCTTTCGATCACTTTTGACTCTTAAAAGGAACTAAAACTTTAAATCTTCTGTCAAATGAGCATTCTATAGAGTCAATACCACCACCCCTTTCATGAAAACCTTTATATGACCCCGGGCATAACTTATAACCCTTGCCCCCAGGCTCTGGAAGATTTTGTCAACCCCGCCGGTTTTGTTACATGGTTTTTGGACTATTTTTAAACAAAATGGCTATCTCCAAATTTTGATCGGATTCGATTGTGGAAAAGAGGGTGCACAGAAGAGTTGGTGCTAGTTGGCCTCTGATCACTTTTGACTCTTAAAAAAGGTACTAGAATGAATGGAAAATGAATGGGTTTCGAAGAAGGGCTGCTTGCCTTCCAATCTGTTTTTTACTCTCAAATAGAGACCCAGATTTTTTAATTTTTGAATCGAATTAGCTCCTTTAAAAGATTGAATGATATTGCTTGTATGTCCTTTTGAAACCTTGCAAATACTTATTTCGTTTAATTGAAACTCCCCCTAAACGTTCCATAAGATTTTCACCTAAATACCCTTAGCGTCACGAGTAACAGTGACTGTAGTGGTAGTAAAATAGTATACACAATAGTGGCTTTTGGCTAGTTCAAAATCCTCCTAAATTACCCTTAAAGGTCTAAACATAATAATCTAAGCCGTTCTCAAGATAATGTTTTTGTTAAATTTTTCAAAATCCACTTGCGCATTGTACGCAAGGAGGGGGCCGCTACTCCACCTCTGCCACTATTTGGAGATCTTCAAAAAAACTATCAGATGGTGGTGTCTGAGGGTCAGGGTAACTTACGCTTCATTGATTTCAACGTGTCCTGTCCTTGTCGGTTTCCAACAACCAGTAGGGTTCTTACAAGTGTACTTCCCCTGCGGTACGAAAGTGCCATGCTAATTTGTCCAAAGCGCCATAGGCCCTTGGGCTTACGTTCGTCTGAAAACTCTTCCCCCTCTCCAGGAAAGATATCTCCTATTACACAGGGCTCTCTTTTTGATCCAACTCTCTGTGTACTCGGATAACCTATCTTACCCTAGGCTAATCAAAAGAAGTCAAAAGTAAATAATAATTAGCTTACTTCTTTCCCGATCAATGGTCATACAAAAACTAAAAATTATTCTTCAAGGCACTAGACAAAATAAGTCGACCGGGGGGGGGGGGGGGTGGCGTGCGGAGACAAGTGAATCATAAACCTTCACCGTGTGTGACGTAAAGCTAGAATGTATGGGTTTAATTCACCCCTTTCATCCCACTCTATTTCAACCAAAACTGGCATTCCAGAAATACATTTTAAAAGGGATTGAGAAAACCCTTATAAAAAAAACAACCAAGAAAACTAAGAAAATAAATAGAACCCCAAGGATTGCAAGTAAAAGAAAAAAAGAAAGGCGGATATCTCAGGGAATCCAAAGGGGGGTGATTCAAATTAACTAAAGAAGTCCAGGGAATCCAAAAGTGGGGATGATTCTGTAGTAAAGTAAGTTCAGGTTTGCCACCAGCTATTATTACGTAGGTTTTGGTTGGTGTATTAATATACCCTTTGTAGGGGGTATAACATAAAGTCCTAAGGTGAGTAATTCTCGGTAGCGTGCCCTTAGGCCTTGGCCTGACTAAGTATCTTGAGCGTACCTACTCTGAATCAATCGAGAAGCTTAAATAAGGTTTGTAGAGAGGTTGGTAATAATATAATACTTTTATTTATGCCACCAAATTACACGGTCTGGATATATATTGAGTGGATAGCTTCACTTACCTTGGTAGCACTATAAGTAAAAACGGTAAGAGCAATGAAGATGATAAGAGTAGAATAGACAAGACTCAGAATGTTTTTTCACAGTTGAAAAAAAAAGCTTGGAAGAATAGGAAGATAAGTCGGCGAAGCATGATTAGAAGATGGAAGCTACAGTGATGACACTGGTCAAATATGATACTGAAACATGGTCATTCTCAAAAAACCGACAAAGATTTGCTAGCTGTTTTCCATATAAATTACCTTCAGATTGTTTTGCGTGCCCGGCTGACTGACCGTATTTCAAACATTAGGCTGTACGAAAAGTATGGTTTCAATCTCGCTTTCTAAGGCTATAATGAGAGAAGGGTCGAGATGGCTAGGGTATGTTCTGTGGATGAACGATGACAGATGCCGAAAATTGTCCTTTTCGTCCAACTGTCTAAGGCTAAACGGAAAGCAGGTCGTCCGCTGTTCGGGTGGGAGAATGTCGTAAAGAAAGATTTAAGGGAATTAGGAACTTCTTGGGTGGCTGTAAAGAGGGAGGCTTTGAATAGATTAGGGTGGAGGAGAAGTGTGCGTAGCTGAGTTTGGCCAAAGAT
>JAPEVW010000791.1:20000-49000 GCA_027921565.1 Artemia sinica
GTGATTTTTTTCCTGTTTGTTGAATTAAACAAAAGTCACTTACACTAACCTTTTTTTGATATAAGAGTTTTCCAGGGAAAGTTTATCTCTCACTATTAAAGCTCTTTTTTTTCGACTTTTATCCTTAATAATGTGGATTTAAAGCCTTGAAATGTAAGCTTCGTTCAAACTTTTCTTCCTTGAAAGTGCCCAAATGTAAATTGAATTTTAGTGAAGGTGGGTACAATTCTCATCTTCTTACATCGTAGAAGAAAATCCTGTTGGTTTGATAACATTTGCATGTTTTTTTTTGAGTGTTTATATATTTACTCACAATTTTGGTCAAATCATCCCCATAAATATGACGTAGATAATTTCGGAGACCACACTGCCTTTCCATGACGATAAATAAAAGTTCAAATAGGGATAAAATCCTTTTAATAGACAGTGATAGAAATTCACAAAAATAACAGATATATCGGTCCACATATACAGTGACCGTCATCAGTAGTAAAACTAAAATAAAACAATTTAAATCAAAAGTTTATATCTAAATAAAATAACACTACATATTATTTGAATCTCTAATTCTTTTCAAAGCAAAGGCGGAAGCTATTCTCTTTGACCTTCTTTGGATTCGGTTCATTAGCGTTCAATGATACAACATTTGGACAAAGGTCAAAATCTACATTGGGTGAATTGAACTTTACTCTCTCAGATTTTAATAAATTATCATAGATAGAGTCCAGCCCATATTCACCTGTATCACGATTCAAAGCAATATTCTTGAATAAGATTTTCTTTATTTCAAGAATTTCACGAAAATTTTGCTTTAAAAAACCCCGATCCCTAGAAATCAAAGAGACATTCTCGAACAAAATAAAATGGTCTGGAAAATTAAAATATGTTCTGAAAGGGCTGAAGTGAAATCTTCAGACTTAGAAACTTGCTTTAAAGCCGAAGAAATAGAATCTTTGTGTTGTAATAATCTCATTTCCAAACTCTGGTTAGTACGTCCCACATATGAGCTTCCACAAGTACATGGGATCTGATAAACCCCACTTTGTTGCCCACATGAAGTTTGATCCTTCCCAGAATTTAGAAAACTAACCACAAAGTATTTTTTTTTTTTTTTTATTACTCTTTTAAAGCTACCCTTAGACCATTGCTTTGTAAAATTCTTTTAAGTTTTTCACTTAGCCCGGGTACATATGGTAAGGAACAAAAAACATCCTTCTCCGAGTTGTCTCCAAGACTTCCTTAGAAATCTCTAGAAACCTTTTTCTTCTTTTGAAAAAGTCTGGTTAATTAACCATTCTGGATACATGTTACTTATTAGTATTGTTCCTTAGAAAAGACAACTCCTCCTCAACAAATTTTGGCGAGCAAATATTAAAGATCCGATCAGTTAAAGAAATGATCAAACCAATTTTTACTTGGCGAGCGTGACCGGAACTATAAGACAAAAATCTATTGTTATTTGTCGGTTTTCTGTAAATTTTAAAATCCAGACTATTTTGATTTTTCAAAAGAAGAACATCAAGGAAAGGAAGTTTCCCATTCTCTTCCAATTCAACGGTAAACTTTAAATCCCCTCCCAAACAATTAAGATGTTCCAAAAAATCCTTTTAATTCCTCTCCCCATAATCCCATACTGAAATAATGTCATCCATATACCGGCCCCAGAAAATATGTTTTAAAAAATATGAATCTAACGCATTGTTTCAATATTCTCCACAAAAATATTAGCTAATAAAGGGGATAAAGGGGCCCCCCATAGGTAAACCATTTATTTGTTCGAAATACTCCCCTCTAAATTGAAAAAAATAAGAGAACTTATTGCACAACCTTACTAAATTCATAATTACAGAAACTTCCGAATCTGTTTTGCCACTAATCAAATCCAAATTTCTTAAGAGCTTTCCTTCTAGAAGAGTTTCGGCTGCTTCTACATCAATATTTGTGTACATTGATACAATGTCGAAGCTTGAAAGCAAAGAATTCGAAGAAATTTCTACTTTTTTCAGTTTTTCAACCAAATTCGAAGAATTCTTAATATACGAAATTTGTGTAGACAAAAATGGGTTTACAGATTGACACTAACCATTTGCTCAAACACTTGTTGGTGACCTTGTACTTGACACAATTGGTCGTAATGGTAGGTTAGGCTTATGAATTTGGGAAGTCCATATAATTTAGGGCACAAGGAACTGCGTGGCAGGCATTTGTAATAGAGTTGAGGTGTAATTTTTCCTTCATCCTTTAAGCACTTCAATTCTTTCTTAAACTTATTTGTAAAAGAGTCTGTTGGATTATACGATGGCTTCTTGTATGTTTTTTTCATCTCTAGTAAACTTCTTAATTTTGATTCGTAGTCCTCAGTATTCATCACAACTAAAGTGTTACTCTTATCTGCTTTTGTAATGGTAATTGAACTATCCTTTTTCAAGTTTTTAAGAATTCTTATGTCGTTGATGGTCGTACTAGGAAAAATTCGGTTTCAATACAAAATTAGACAGGGTTTTTACGGTAGAAGCTCTTACTAAGCTAACATCTTTTATTATATTTGCGTTTTTTTGCAAAGATGTTTCTATTGAAGAGATAATGTCTTCCACGGGGACTTTATCCGGTTTAAAACAAATTTCGGACCCTTTTCAGGCACTGATTGTTCTTGTATCGTTAAAGTTCTTGATGAAAATTAACCACACCTGGTCCTAGAATTGACGAAGGTATTACCGCATTATTTGTTGATAATTTCGAAAACTTTTTTAGCAATCTTTCTCTGGAAAGGCGAAAGTCATGATTGAAGTGATTTTTTTCCTGTTTGTTGAATTAAACAAAAGTCACTTACACTAACCTTTTTTGATATAAGATTTCCAGGGAAAGTTTATCTCTCACTATTAAAGCTCTTTTTCGACTTTTATCCTTAATAATGTGATTTAAAGCCTTGAAATGTAAAGCTTCGTTCAACTTTTCTTCCTTGAAAGTGCTCAAATGTAAATTGAATTTTAGTGAAGGTGGTACAATTCTCATCTTCTTACATCGTAGAAGAAAAATCCTGTTGGTTGATAACATTTGCATGTTTTTTTTTTGAGTGTTTATATATTTACTCACAATTTTGGTCAAATCATCCCCATAAATATGACGTAGATAATTTCGGAGACCACACTGCCTTTCCATGACGATAAATAAAAGTTCAAATAGGGATAAAATCCTTTTAATAGACAGTGATAGAAATTCACAAAAAATACCAGATATATCGGTCACATATACAGTGACCGTCATCAGTAGTAAAACTAAAATAAAACAATTTAAATCAAAAGTTTATATACTAAATAAAATAACACTACATATTATTTGAATCTCTAATTCTTTTCAAAGCAAAGGCGGAAGCTATTCTCTTTGACCTTCTTGGATTCGGTTCATTAGCGTTCAATGATACAACATTTGGACAAAGGTCAACTACATTGGGTGAATTGAACTTTACTCTCTCAGATTTTATAAATTATCATAGATAGAGTCAAGCCCATATTCACCTGTATCACGATTCAAAGCAATATTCTTGAATAAGATTTTCTTTATTTCAAGAATTTCACGAAAATTTGAATTTCAAGAATTTCAAGAATTCTGGGGCCGGTATATGGATGACATTATTTCAGTATGGGATTATGGGGAGGAGAATTAAAAGGATTTTTGGAACATCTTAATTGTTTGGGAGGGGATTTAAAGTTTACCGTTGAATTGGAAGAGAATGGGAAACTTCCTTTCCTTGATGTTCTTCTTTTGAAAAATCAAAATAGTCTGGATTTTAAAATTTACAGAAAACCGACAAATAACAATAGATTTTTGTCTTATAGTTCCGGTCACGCTCGCCAAGTAAAAATTGGTTTGATCATTTCTTTAACTGATCGGATCTTTAATATTTGCTCGCCAAAATTTTGTTGAGGAGGAGTTGTCTTTTCTAAGGAAAATACTAATAAGTAACATGTATCCAGAATGGTTTAATTAACCAGACTTTTTCAAAAAGAAGAAAAAGGTTTCTAGAGATTTCTAAGGAAGTCTTGGAGACAACTCGGGAGAAGGATGTTTTTTGTTCCTTACCATATGTACCCGGGCTAAGTGAAAAACTTAAAAGAATTTTACAAAGCAATGGTCTAAGGGTAGCTTTAAAGAGTAATAATACTTTGGGTAGTTTTCTAAATTCTGGGAAGGATCAAACTTCATTGGGGCAACAAAGTGGGGTTTATCAGATCCCATGTACTTGTGGAAGCTCATATGTGGGACGTACTAACCAGAGTTTGGAAATGAGATTATTACAACACAAAGGTTCTATTTCTTCGGCTTTAAAGCAAGTTTCTAAGTCTGAAGATTTCACTTCAGCCCTTTCAGAACATATTTTTAATTTTCCAGACCATTTTATTTTGTTCGAGAATGTCTCTTTGATTTCTAGGGATCGGGGTTTAAAGCAAAATTTTCGTGAAATTCTTGAAATAAAGAAAATCTTATTCAAGAATATTGCTTTGAATCATGATACAGGTAAATATGGGCTGGACTCTATCTATGATAATTTATTAAAATCTGAGAGAGTAAAGTTCAATTCACCCAATGTAGTTGACCTTTGTCCAAATGTTGTATCATTGAACGCTAATGAACCGAATCCAAGAAGGTCAAAGAGAATAGCTTCCGCCTTTGCTTTGAAAAGAATTAGAGATTCAAATAATATGTAGTGTTATTTTATTTAGTATATAAACTTTTGATTTAAATTGTTTTATTTTAGTTTTACTACTGATGACGGTCACTGTATATGTGACCGAAATATCTGGTATTTTTGTGAATTTCTATCACTGTCTATTAAAAGGATTTTATCCCTATTTGAACTTTTATTTATTATATATATATATATATATATATATATATATATATATATATATATATATATATATATATATATATATATATATATATATCTATATATATATATATATATATATATATATATATATATATATATATATATATATATATATATATATATATATATATATATATATATATATAATATATAATATATATATATATATATATATATATATATATATATATATATATATATATATATATATATATAGTATATATATATATATATATATACTGCTGATGATATACTGCTGATTCGCCATTTCACAGCATGCATATATACAGCATGTGTCAATTTAATTTTACATGTCCCCGATATTTTTTCGTAAAATTTCTTTTTGAATACCCTTAACTTATTAGTAGCATTATTATTAGTAGTAAAAGTAGTAGAGGAAGTTTAGATATAGTCATTTTGGTCTGTTCAACATCTCCTTAACATATACTGATAGTTTCAACTTAATACTCTAAGATGTTCCTAAAATATAAAGCAGTAGTAGTAGTAGCAATACGAACGCAGTGCCTTCTGGTTAGTTCCACGCCCCTCTCAAAACGCACTGAAAGTTTGTCCTGGTTAGTTCAAAATCTGCCACAACATACCCTTAAATTTCCGACTTAATAGTGTAAGCCGTTTTTGAGATACTGCCGTTACACCCTTCTGACAATCTACACTCATAGTTCGTTTTGACTTAGTTCATTATAAACCTAAACATTTTTTGAAAACTTCAGTTAATATCTTTACCCTCAGTAGAAAAAATAGGTGTAGTAGTAGTAGAAGTAGTAGCAGTATGCACATAGCACCTTTAGTTTTTTTTTTTTTACTCAACAAACACTGAAAGTTTCAACTTAATGCCATAGACCATCCCTGAGGCATTGCTGATGCGTTCTCTTGACAACCTGTATGCACAGAGTATGTTCTAATTTAGTTAATTGATGCGTTTCTCTTTCATAAGAATCATATATGCCCCCGGGCATAACTTACAGCGCCTACCCCTTGGTCCTGGAGTGTTGTGTCGCCACCTGAGTTTTTTGTTATGTGATATTTGAACAATTTTTAACAAAATGGCTATCTCAAAACTTTTATTTGATACATTTTTGGGAAAAGGGGCGTGGGGGGGGGGGGCAGGGGCTAGTTGCCCTCCAATATCTATAGACTCTCAAAACCTGAACTAGAAATTACAATTTACAATCAAACGATCCCTCTCTAAAGGTTTTTACGAGCATCCCTTCCATAAGAATCATATATTCCCCAGGGCATAACTTACAACGCCTGCCCTCAGGCCCTGGGAGACTGTGTCGACCCCGGATTTTTTGTTATATGGTCTTTGAACTATTTTTTTTTTAAATGGCTATCTCAAAGTTCTTATCGGATGGGTTTGAAAAAAAAGGGCGTTGGGGGGGGGGGGCTTGGTGCCCTCCGATCTCTTTTGATTGTTAAAAAGTGAACTAGAACTTTCAATTTCCAATGAGCCTTCTTTGAAGTTTATACGAGCATCCCTTCCATAAGAACCATATATGCCCCCAGGGCATAACTTACAACGCCTGCCCTGCCCCTGGACCCACTGGGGGTTGTGCCGACACCTGAGTTTTTGTTATATGATCTTTGAGCTATTTTTAACAAAATGACTATCTCAAAATTTTTATTGGATGCATTTGGGGAAAAGTTGCCCTCCAATCTTTTTGACTCTCAAAAACTGAACTATAACTTGCAATTTACATTCAAATGAGCCCTTTCTGAAGTTTTTACGAGCGTCCCGTTTCATAAGAGTCATATATTCCCTCAGGAAATAACTTACAACGCCTGCTCTTGGGCCCTGGGGGCTGTGTCGACCCCAGAGTTTTCGTTATATGGTCTTTGAACTATTTAAAAAAAAATGGATATCTCAAAGTTCTTATTGGATGGATTTGAGGAAAAAAGGGTGTGAAGGGGGGGGGGGGGCTAGGATCCCTCCGATCTCTTTGATTCTTAAAAAAGTGAACTAGAACTTTCAATTTCCAATCAAATGAGCCCTCTGTGAAGTTTATATGACGACCATATGAAGTGTCCCTGGGAAAAAAATAATAAATAAATAATAATAAAACATTGGAGCTGTATGGCCTTTACTATAGGCAACGCTATAGCGTTGCCTCTGATTAAATCCTTGCCTGTCTAATCTAGTCAACCTCTATTTTGAATGATCAATAGAGTAAGTAATATAGTTAATAAAGTAAGTTAATAGAGTAAGTTCCTCTCTGTTTTAACTCTAATTCACTTAATTTATTTTAAAAAAAAGTTTAGATAATCAGAGTTAACGAAGAATTAATAGGAACTTCGATTTCTAAATAAAGCAGGCCTTTGCTTGGAGCTTTCAGAAAACTCAGTCATGCTCGTTCGGATTGATGATTTATTTTTTGAAAGATAACAAAAATTTGTCTTGGGGTGGCTTGGTAATAAATTTGACATATAAATTTATTGGAGGGTCTGGGAAACCCGGCAACGTCAATTAGGGACTGAAAATAGATGAAAATCTTTGGAGTTTTTACTTTCAGCAATAGTCAATGGATGATTGGGGGATATTTTTTGATATGTTTGCTGAAGTTTTCAGAAAAGTTACCGGACATACCAAAAAGCTATTAAAATCAAAGCAATGGCGAGAAAAAAAGCTTCCTAATTTTGTCTCCATAAGTACTAATAAGGGCTAAGGAATCAAGTCGCAATAAGGGCTAAAAGCTTATAGATATTGATGACAAATCAGTAGCTAAATCAGCTATAGAAAATAAGTAAATGACCTGAAAAAATAAAGATATATCAGATCACTGTTGCTCTTTGAATTTGAGTACTTTCAATTTAATACTAAACACTTTCAATCATATAGCATTTAATATTAAAATTCATGATTTAATTATTTAGTATTTAAATAATGAATTTAAATTTCTATATCTAAGAAATTATAATTGTTATAAATACTATTAAAATTCAAAAATTAAAGATAAATACTTAATTTTAATTTAGTATTTTAATAATGTATTTAAATAGTTAGTATTCTATTTTTGAAGTAATTGAATGATTAATTTATTCAAAAAAAATAATATTAATATTTTGATTCAAATACTTGTAATACTTCTTTTTTTTATTCAGAAATTCAGCATCTGTTTCTGCGCAAAAATAAAGGAATTTGGATTTTTTAAATTTTATGTCTTGGAGTGACATCTGTAATCCGGAAAAAGGATATATTAAAGAAGACTGTGTTATCCTAGAGGTGAGGCCATTTTTTTTACTTTAAAGCTTAACTTCAATACTGAACAAATATGCTAAGTATGTTTCTGCAGAACTTGATCCTAAATCAAGTCTTTGGCTGGAATTGAATTTTATCGTCACCTGATAAAAAAATGGATATTATAATTCTGTCAAAAAGGGCGTATTAAAGATGGCTCTGTTATCCAAGAGGCAAGCCCATTTACTGTTCTAAAGCTTTACTCAGTAGTAAATTAGTTTACCGAATTGAACTTAAGATTTTACCCCAAAAGATAGGAAATAAGATAAAGTATTCATTTAAAGAAATGAGTATCATCAGCTCCAAAAGGCCAAATTCATATTTTGGGATCTAAAACAAAAAGCAGGAGAGAGACATTAAAAGAAGTTATAAGACAACAATAAAAGGCTGGACACACGTAGCTGATTTCGGGAACTGGTTTCCAAACCAGCACCGATTTTAAAAGAAATCGGCGTCGATTTGAGCTTGAAAAATTTTCTAGTTTTCGGCGACGATTTACAAAATCAGTGCCGATTTTAATCATGATCGTCACAAAAAAATAGGGATACAAATAAATAGTCAGCTAGAGATGATGTCTGTGACGAAAGACCCCACTACTGAGCTGAGAACTAAACTGAGAACTGAGCTGAGATTAATCATGCAACTATTAATAAACTCCAGTTGTGTTCATGATTTTTGTTTTTGAAAATCTCGCGCAATAAATTTGTCCTTCAACAAATTTTTCTTACCGCTATCGTTTTTTCACTGATGCTGAAATCGGTTCCCGGAATCAGCTACGTGTGTCCAGCCCTTAAGCTACACTAAGGGCGTTGGATACCAAAAATGTCATTTTGAGAGTGTCAGTTTTGGCTGACAGTCTCAAAGACAAAGGGTCCACTGCTGAATTTTCATGGCTCCTGAGGAAGCTTCCGAAATTTTTTGATAAGAATTGATTGGGGATCTTTAATTTGTCAGTAGTTCGAAAGATAAGGAGAGGCTAGTCTAAAGCAAATAAACTTATAATCTCTTGCTAATTGTTAAGCAAAACACTGTCTATGCAATGTATATACGCCATAAATAAAAATGTATCCTCTGTTGGCGAAGATTACAATTAAGGCGATTAGTATGACAGGGAACTGCCAAACTTGTCAAATTGTTCAATGAAACGTTTTTGAGCTTTTTTGTAATGTTCACCAAACAAGTATGCTAGAATATTTTTAGGGTCCTGCCTTTTTTGAAAATTAAGAAAAAGCTCTGCTGTGTTCAATAAAAAAAAAAAAAATCACGCTTGTTAATAATGCTAATAAACCAAACTGCTTGGAGGCGAGGCAACTAGTCCTCTACCCCTGTCCCTTTTTTTCCCAAAGGCATGCATGAAATCGAGATAGCCATTTGATTCATCATAATTGAAAGGTCCAATAACAATACTGCTGGGGGTGACAAGACCCTCCCCCCCATAGTCCTTAGGGAAAGGACTGTAAGTTTTGCAATTTGTCAATTTTTTCTATAAGAAAAACAATTATAGAAACAATAAATATAAACTTTTTAATAATAGTATTGTTTTTAATAAAATAATAATTGGTTATAGAAACCAATAATAGTATTTGTTATTGGGAAACATACGATGATTTTTAGGTCACGGGAGAGTTTTTTTTCGGGATTGGGATTTCCTGATGGAGAAATTGCTGTGGGGAGTAATTTTTCTGAAAAGAATTTCCTTGAATTCATCGACATAATTCTTTTTATTTGTCTTTTCTCCTCTTTGGATACGAAATTTACAAGGAATTGTCCGGGGGAAATCTTCAGCGGGTTCAAATTGTTTGGTAGGGTTTTTTGGTGAAAAATGTTGGTAATGTCCGCAAGGGTGCTGCAAGTAGACACCTGTTTTTATTTCGCAGAAATGTTTCTGGTGTTTATTTGCTGCTGTATTTAACTAAAGTAATTGGCCTCATATTATAGTGATTTATTATTAAGAAGGGATGGTTGGTCTTTTTATAGGGGGAGGGGGTGAGATGCCAAAAGGAGTACATTTCAATGGCCTAATATCTGAAGCCTCATTAAGCCTAAGACTTGTTGTCTAATCCTTCAAAAGTATGAAGAAAAACCATGTATTGAGCTTCCAACTACAGAGGGAGTAGTACCACATGTGGCGGATTCGTTTGTGAAAGGTCGAGCAGTTCGTACATGACAAATTGTTAAGGCGGACATATATATTAATGTTAGATTCAACTCAGTTAATTCAAATAATTTTTCATGAAATTATGCCTAGTTATTTATAATTATGCATCAGGTACCATAAAGGTGAGTCATTGTGTAGACTGGAGGGACGGGTTGCAATGTCTGAAAGAACAAATTTAAATGCTCATATCGTCTAATTCTCCATGAGCCTTCAGACAAATGTGGAAAAATGTCTAGGAGGGGGGGGGTATAAGTTAATGTATCATCTCCCTTTGTTTAGACTAAGCCTGGGTAAGGTTTACACAAAGCGTTTCTTATATTTATTTTACAACTTCATTTAACTAAACTGATTTGCTTCGTATTTCTAAAAAATTACTCGAAGTGATGCGTAAGTAAACATCAGCTGTGTGGAGGGAGTGGGCGCGAGGCAGGTGTCTCAATCAGTACATTTTAATTCCCAAATGTTCGTCTCTCAAGTCTTCTTTATGTCTAGGCATGGCAGGCTTGTATGTGTTGATTCTATGTGTTGCTTATCTTCCAACCGGAGACAGTGTGAGCCTCTTCTTGATGTAATAGCGTAACCATGGTTTCGATACGATCACCCTGGGTAAAATACGAATTTTTTTCTTAAAGTTGTGACATATTTAAATTGTTTTTGTAGCTAGAAATGTCAATGTGCTAGTTTTAAGAAAATAAATATGTAACCGATTTTCCGAAGCCGGGTGCCGGGATGGCTAAGTGGCAGACTTGAATAAATTTATTCTTTTGTTACTTATCTTCTTACTGCAGATATTGTGAGCTTCTTCTTAATGTCATAGCGTCAGCATAGTTTCGATACAACCACCACGATACAACAATATAAGTTCTTCCTTAAAGTTATGACCTTTTTAGATCGTTTTTATCGCCGGAAATGTCAATATGCCAGATAAGAAAAAAAACTATTCAGCAAATTTTAAGTCAGGTTCCGGTACTCGGCATGTGGCATGCTTGTATATATTGATTCTTCTTGTAAGTAGTAACCCCCAAATGAGTGACCTTTGTTAGCTACTCTTCCCTCCAAAAACCGGAGGTTCCCCAAAAATACATAAAACGCTGAAGGATCCAAATGCATTGTAATCAACAGTTGCGTCGTTTATGACTTCTTTGTAGGCTTGTACTGGGTTTTACGCCATATTTTGTTTGGGTCGAAGATCGTGATGGTTTTGTTCTTCTAACATAATATTTTTTTTCTTCACTTTTCATTTTTGTTTCGTTCTGCTTCATGATTTTTTAATATATCTTGTAATTCTTGCTGCCGCTAGTCTCTAACCACTTATTTCTTTGTTCTTCACTTTTAATTCTAATTCGTTCTATTATTCGTTGTCGTATGTCTTGTTAACATTGTAACCGCATATCTTTTATTCTTCACTTTAGTTTTTGACTCGTTTTAATTCTTGCTGCCGGTTATCTTCGAACCAAATGTTTCTTTGGTCTTCACTTTTGTTAATGACTCGTTTAATTGTCCCTGACGCAAGCATTATTTCTTTTTTGTTATTTCATTTAACATTGCCTTAGACATTTTTTGAATACCCTTTATCTTAGCTGTTTGGATTGGTCTGGTCACATTTAATGGTCTAGGCTGTTCATTTGTCTTCTAGGCATTATGAAACTGCTTTAAATGTCTTTTGTAAATAGACTAATTCCACTTGTTATTTGTACTCAGCTATGGTCCTTTTGTAATGTTGCATGTGTCATATATATATATAAATGATGCGATTACTCCTTAGAAGGAGGAAGGGTGTAAATGATATAATTTACTCTCTTGAAGTATACTAATAAGAATGACGTCAATGACTTGATTTATCTTGTCGATCATATGTTTCTTGCGTAATTTTTATTTCATCATAAACACTAATTACGATACAACCGCTACCGAGGCAAACATGACGTATGTATGATCATAACATGACATTACCCACGGCTTTTTTTTGCAAAATTAAGGCTCTTAACAATTTTCTGAAACTTCTTCTGACCTATACAGATCATTTTTAGGCGAGAAAATCCCAGGATACCAATTTTTCTGAAAAATATCGAAACATTTTCGAGAAAAAATACATACATAAATAAATATATACTTTTTTAACTTCAACAAATTTAAACTTTTTTGGTTGTGGTTAATCCACAAACTATTTAAGCAAACTATAGGGAAATTTGCTGGGATTATGCCTAATCTTAAAAAAAAACCTTGTAAATTAGATATTTAGAAGTCACTACAGAGCTTGTGAAATACACATTAATTGGAGCGATAGCAATTTTTTACAAGAGTTTGAAATTGTGTGACCGGAAATAGAAAGAAAAATTCAGTGGAACTAATTAAAGATTGAGTCTGATGTGCATTGAGCTAATTTTTGTTAGTTGCTTTTTTGAAACCTATGTCTGATATGTCCATAGAAAACAAGGTCAAATTGTCGATTCCCAGGGTCACATAAGATAATCTGTAAATTAAATGGACTGTCTGTAGATGCCGCCATCAATTCTTGTAGCGATCAAACTTACGTAAAAAGTCATTTAGTTAACAATAAAGAAGTTAACAATTCAGACACAGTCACGGTACTATGCTTTTATGGAGATAAACCTCTATACCCGTCAAATCGAGTTAGAATAGAAATCGCTAAGGAAGACGGCACATTTCTGATAAAAACAATAAAGGTAGTCTGAGTACCTGCTCTTGCAGAAAATGTTTTCATAGGAGGGGAGTTTGGACATATCGAAATCTCCAATCCCTAGAAGCAACTACTATAAAATCGGGGGATGTGGAATTGGCCAGGCAAACTTGTATAGAAAATGAGATGTGTAAAATTTATTTTCGGGAAAGTTTTTGGAATATAACAAACTACTACAAACTTATTTTTGCACGGTGGATATTTCGGGCGTATTGGACAATGTCGCGTCCATTCGCAAAGAATTCATTGCCTAATTTGAGCAGTCATAAAGTTCTCCAATATTGATATAGTAATTTGTTTGTTTCGGTTGAAATGGATATCAGATATATTTTAGCCAATGACAGTATAGAAGGGAGTCAGGCAAGGTGGTGTGCTATCTCCATATATATATTTTAAGTGTGTTTGCTGATTGTCTGTGAATGTTTTTCTCCTACTTTTTTTCAAAAAATGCTGGTGTTAGTCATGTTGCTAATGCTGATGACGTACTAATAGTTAGACATACTAGATCGAGCCTCGCTAATAATATGCACGGTCTGACTGATTCTTCGGGCAAAATGGGACTTTCTGTAAATGCTTGTAAGTGCCAGTTTCTTTGTTTTAATATTTCTAACCCTGCTTCACCTTTACGTGGTGGGTACAATACTACTCGAGTGTGGTTCAAAGATCAAAGGGTTTGTATCATTTTTTCTCTTACTCTTTCGGCTTTCATATCCTGGTGTTAGTGCTCTACGGTCTATCCTTGTCTCGCATGGTAAATCTTGCCAAATAGAAGAAAGTAGAGTTTTCGAGGTTTGTGTAAGTTTTTGCTCTCCAACAATTCTGTTTTTTTCTGGTTTCCTGCTTTAATGCAGAAGAAAGACTTTCTTCAGTTAAGGAGATGATATTTTAAATACTTTTAATTTTCATCATATCTACCATGATGGTATTTTACCACTATCTACCAAGATGTATGGTATTATATCTACCAAGATGGTATGTATCTACCAAGATGGTATATACGTACCAACCAAACTTGTTCTGTACTTGCCCACCTACTAGTACTGCTTGACGAAATCGCTAAGGATCTGAGGGCTGATTCCCCGAAAAGAATGACTGCCAGTCATCTTCTTGGTTAGTTAATCACTGATCTAGTAAAGGGGGCATAGTGTGGATATAGTTGACACTGTCATTTTTTTTTATGTTGTGCTATGTTTATGTTAGTTTATGTTGTACTCAGTTTGTAAATCAGAAGGAGGGACTAGTTGCTCCTAGTAGAAGATAAGTCGTTAATGAGAAGAAAAAAAATTTACGGTCCATTTGGTAGCCGAAGCCCCTAATGGTGTCAGTTTGGATTCGAAGTAGCCCCTAAGGTGTCATCTGTTATATGAGTTGTCTTCTGAAAACTCTCTTTTTTACAAATCAACTAAAAAAGGTAAGGAAGGACAAGAACAAGATTCTTATTAAGACTTTTTTTCGTTATGGTGAATTTGTTTTTGAGCAGTTTTAAGTTCCCGCATTTTAAGATGGTTATGTGTTTCCAAATATATGTTTCTAGTGTTTTTTTCCTTATGGTCGTCAATCGTTTCAATCGTTTTTATATATTTTTTTTCTTCAAATTTTCTTTCAATCGTTTTTATATATTTTTTCTTCAAAGTTTTCTTTCAATTGTTTTTATATATTTTTTCGAGTTCAAAATCAAGGGTAGCACCAATAAGTGGATGCCATAAGCTAAATTACACCTTTTCTACATAACGTACAGAGTTGTCCTTGCTTTACTCTCAAACGCTTTCTATAGAAAACTGTATATGCCCCCAAGGCATACTTACAACCCTTGTCCCGAGGACTCTGAGGGGGTTATCATCCTCAAAGACCTAATTTCCAAAACTTTTAACTACGTTGAACAAATGAAAATCTGAAATTGTGATTGCATGTATTTGGGGAAATGGTGGGCGTAAGAGGGGGTTAGTTGCCCTCCAATTACTTTCAACTATTAAAAGTGCACTAGCCCTTTCAATTTCCAATCGAGTGGGCCTTTTTTTTTTTCTTTAAGTTTTTACGACAACGCTTTCAATAAAAACCTTATATGCCCCCAGGGCATTACTTACAACCCTTGCCCTGAGGGCTCTAGGGGGAGAGTGTCATCCTCAAAGACATAATTTCTGGACCTTTCAACCTGTTTAACAAAATGTTTATCTCAAAATTGTGATTGGATGTATTTGGGGAAATGGTGAGATTGAGAGGGGGGTCAGTTGCCCTCCAATCACTCAACTATTAAACAGGCCACTAGCCCTTTGAATTTCCAATCGAATGAGCCCTTTTTGAATTTTCTACGAAAACACTTTCTATAAAAACCTTATATTGCCCCAGGGCATAACTTACAGCCCATCGCCCTGAAGGGTTTGGGGGTTTGTCGTCCTCAAAGACTTAATTTTCCAGAATTTTCAACTACGTTGAAACAAAATACCTGTGTCAAAATTTTGATTGGATGTGTTTGGGGAAATGGTGGACGTGAGAGGGGGGTTAGCTGCTCTCCAATCAAGTTTGACTATTAAAAAGGACACTAGCCCTTTCAATTTCCAATCGAATGAGCTTTTGTTTAAGTTCCTACGACAACGCTTTTTCTGTAAAAACCTTATCTGGCCCCGAGGGCATAACTTACAACCCTTGCCCTGAGGGCTCTGAGGTGGTTTATCATCCTCAAAACCTAATTTACAAAACTTTCAATTACGTTGAACAAAATGGATATTTTCAAAAATTTTGATTGCATATGTTTGGGGGAATGGTGGGCGTGGAGAGGGAGGGTAGTTGCCCTCCAATTACTTTCAACTATTAAAAAGGGCACTAGCCCTCTGAATTTCCAATCGAATGAGCCCTTTTTTCAAGTTTAACACTTTATATGCCCCAGGGCATAACTTACAACCCTTGCCCTGAAGACTGTGGGGGGAGTTTCCTGTTTCAAAGATATCATTTCCGGACCTTTCAACTGCGTTGAACAAAATGGTTATCTCAAAATTTTGACTGGATGTGTTTGGGGTGAAATAGTGGGTGTGGAAGGGGTGTTAGTTGCCCTCCAATCACTTTTGACTATAAAAAAGAGCACTAGCCATTTCGATTTCCCATCGAATGAGCGCTTTTTGAAGTTTCATACGACGACGCCTTTCTATAAAAAACCTTATATGCCCCCAGGACATTAACTTACAACCCTTCCCAGGCGGCTCTGGGGTGGGTTGTCATCCACAAAAACATTCAGAACTTTCAACTACGTTGAACAAAATGGCTATCTCAAAATTTTGATTGGATGTGTTTAGGGAAAAACACCCCAAACACATCCATGTTTGGGGTTTTAGCCCTTTGAATTTCCAATCGAATAAGCCTTTTTTTTTTCAAGTTTCTACGTCAAAGCTTTCTATAAAAAACCTTATATGCCCCCAGGGCATAACTTACAACCCTTGCCCTGAGGGCTGTGGGGGGAGTATTCTCCTAAAAACCATAATTTTTATCCAGAAATAAACTACGCTGAACAAATTGGCTATCTCAAAATTTTGATTGGGTGTGTTTGGGGAAATGTGGTGGGCGTGGAAGGGGTGTTAGTTGCCTTCCAATTTTACTTTCGACTATTAAAAGGGCACAAGTCACTCCAATTTCCAATTGAATGAGCCCTTTTTTGAAGTTTCTACGACAAACTTCTTCGATACGAAGTGCCCTGCTCTAAAGGGAAAAAAAAAAAAATAATACATTTTTGCCAACATCGTTTTATATGCCCTTCAGGCCATAACTTAAAACCCTTGCCCCGAGGGTTGTGGGGACTGTCCTCCTCAAAAACATATTTTTCTATCAGGAAATCCACTACGCTGAACAAAATGGCTATCTCTAAATTTTGATTGATGCGTCTGGGGGAATGATGGGCGTGGGGGGGGGGGCTTGCTAGTTGCCTTCCAATCACTTTCGACTATTAAAAAAGGCACTAGCCAGTCCAATTTCAAATCGAATGAGCCCTTTTCGAAGTTTTTACGACAACTCCTTCGATACGAAGTGCACTGGCAAAAAAAAAACATAAAAAAAACATTGTGTCATCATCGTTCTTTACTTAGGCAGCGCTATTGCTCTGCCTATGATTATAGCCAACAATGTTTTAATTATTCGGATCTGGGTGTTCTATTAGATAGCGCTGAATCAAGTCACTGGCCTCTTCAGTTGTGAACCTACGTAAGACATAAAATATTCCAATTCTAGACATAATATACGCTATTCATGGTTGGAGCATAGTTCTCCAAACCCAGTTTGGATAAATAAAACTAAAATTTTTTTATGCAACCGGTTGTCAAAATCCTTTGGAATCTATGGTAAAAGTTTGGTCAAATGAGCGCAAACGAATCCATGCAAGGCATATTGTATACATGGGTACAGCTAGAGTTTGGAGGAGTTTGGAGGAGTGATTTAAAGAATGTGTCGACAAAATTAGCCAGTATACTGACAAATTGCAGACACATAAGCTAAATTTCCAAGGTAAATAGGTCAATTTTCTAAGATGATGACACGCGGCAGCGACACCTTGGAACTCCCCCTCCCCCTTACAATATCCCTTCTACCCCTTAGCTGCGACCCTGACTGGGCATCTTGGTTTTAAACCGTTTAACCTTGGACCTTTCACCCACGCAAAAGTGAACCATTCATTAAACAGAAATGTATGGTTTATTGTATTCTTTTTAGTTGTTTTTGGTTAGATGATGTACGTTCTTGAAGTTACCATACTTTAGAACATTGCAGCACTGGGTGTGTATTGACGACAAATATATTTTGACTTCATTTGACTCACGTTACCTCTGCTCCTATCTCAACCATGGTCAGACTCAGCTGGTGAATCCACCTCCAAGGACTAAACAAGCAAAAAACTACCTGAGGAAATTTTGATGCCCTCATCTGGACAAATTATGGATAAAAAAAAAATATCGGCCAATAACTAACAATCTCTGCCCGATATCTGATAATGACACTGACCCTCATATCAGCCCGCCAATATCGGTCGGTCGATATATCGGTCAGGCCTTAATTTATTGTAAATATAATTTCAGTTATATTTTTGGGCAATTTCTAATTTTACATTTACAAAACTCACAAATAAGACCTGGGTTAGTAGTTGAAAATCAAGTTGTGCCATTAAAACTCACTAGCTAATTAATAAATATTTTCTTGACTTTTGGGTTTTGAGCGTTAACTGCGTTATAAAATTTATAAAGTGTCTCATACGCAATTTAAGCAATGCATAGACTGTCTTTATTTAGAAAAAAGATAAACTAATTAATTGAAGCTGTTCTTTTTTTCAGGATCCAGAATTGGCTTGAATAGGCTCGTATTGATGTCATGTTCGAACGGGGTGAAGATGTGTCAAAGTAAATTCAAATGTAGCTAACTTGAACTTTTTTTCTTGTAATTCTATTATTTTTCTTTATTTATAGGAAAATCTTGACAGAAAACTTTTCAATTTTTTTTCTTTGAAATGAAAGTTCTTTTTTTTTTTACGAAATTGGTTTGAAGTGAAATAAAATTTCATTTCCTTGGAAATGAAAAGTCTTTTCTTTAACTCTGGTCTATTAAGGATATTCTATGATATTTAAATCCTTATTTCATCCCATGTGTTTTTATTTAATTTTCTAAATAGTTTGCTTACAATATAGAGATTGATTGTACATTCAGCAAAACAGGCTGTTCCAAAATCAGGTTGTGAGTACAACAATTAACATTCGCCAAAATCACCAAAAAGCAAAATCAGGAAATAAAATGATGTTGACTACTTTGTGAAAAACAGCTAATTCACCAGGTTTTTTGGTATATAAGGACTGAATTTTTCATTCATAGATAGAATGTTCAGCCAAATTGGTTATTGATAGAAAAACCTCAAAATGAAACTTTCCGACCCCTTTCTTTGAAATAAAACTCTGGCCGTAATTTAAGGATATCCCCGATATATAAAACCTTTTTTTTTCATCCCGCGATTTGTATTTAATGTTTCTAGATTATTTACTCAAAAATATAGATGTAGATTTTACATTCACCAAATACAGGCTATTCATAAAAGGGTTTTGCAAGTAAGAAAAAATAGCATTGCCCAAAATCACCAAAAAAGCAAAAATTGAGAAATAAAACGATCGAAAACAACTCTGTGAAAACAGCTACTGCATCCTGTTTGTGGTATACTTTATAAAAGGATTCACATTCACTTTCCTGCATTCTGTTTTCAAGACTGTTGGAAAAAAAGTAAAGAAAAAATTACAAATCGAAAAAAGTAGAATTATCGTCTCTTAAAGTTTAGCAATCGAAACAATATCCTCCTAAAATATATAACTAAAAATATGGAAGAAAATCGAGAAAAAAATAATAATAAACACATACATAAAACGCAAATCAAGAAAACAAACTAATTTATGTATAAAAAAAACATGCACCGATTGGCTTCTACCGCTGCAACCCTGATTTCTCCAGTGTTTGCTTTGGTAAAACCTGAATTGGGCAGTGTTAGCCTTAGAGGTACCACAAATAATTTTGCTCTATGTTTGTGCGTTATTTTTTTTCTAGTGCGAAAACGGCTCACTTGTAATAAATACAAAATCATATATAACATCTAATCGGCTGGAACATCGGTTAAAACGAATTGGTCAAAATAGCTGTTGAATTGGGAAAACATATTTTAAGTAAATACGATTTTTCACTAATCAATTAGAATCTAATAGTGATAAAAAATTTAGATATATCTCTTAGGCTTTTGAGAGTAGAATGATAAGGTTGCTATAAAGATATATAAATCCCAGGGCACGGATTTGCTTCCTAGGAAAGTCATTCCCTTGTTCCTATTGAAATTAAAGTCATTTTCTACTAGTATCTGAGATCTTTTTTTGTAATGTTAAGTTACCGTAGCATGCATTCATTCAACTTTGGGCTTATTAGGGCTGAATTTTAAAAATTTATTTTATTTCTGTCTTCTGTCTAATTTGATTTTTTCTATATTTTTTTCATGTCCATTGTTGTTCGCTGTGCTATCCACAGTGATGAAGGGCACGCTACATACAAATGATTTATGAATGACTGGGGTTTTTGTCAACAATTGATGCATACAAGGGGAATTGGTTACTTCGTGATAAAGTTATTTTCCTTCTTACTATTAAAATGGTTTTCCGCCCGTACGTGACTTCTAATATCTAATGTTAGGTTAGGATGCTCTCGCCTAGTTGGGGCTTATTGCTTGAATGTGGTAATTTTTTTTTCTAATATGCCTTTTTTCACGTCCACTGTTGTTTGTTGTGCCATCTACATTCTTCATTGGTGGCACACCCTATCTTGAAGTGATTAACAAATGACTGTATTCGAAATTTTCAAATTAATAATAAACGATTTATCAATGACGAATCTTAAATTGTTATTAGGCTTAAGACGCACTTATAGCTTATGTATAATTTCTGCTGTACTGCTTAAAATGTTCTTAATGCTGTAATGCGACACATGTTCTTAATGATTTATTGTGCACCAAAACTTTGCCTGCAACGCACCTCATGCTTTATGAAGCTTTAAATGGTTATTACCAGATATGCGTAGTTTTGTTAAGAATTAAAATACATTAATTCATAAAAAACACTTTATAATTGAGACAATAAAATCTATGATCGAGGCAACTGAGACATATGAATTATAAAATAAAGCAAGAAAAAGATAAGATTGGTTAAAAGTAGAGAAAACTTGGTCGCTGGTCAACCTGCCACCTGGTATCTATCCTGAACCTGAAGAGAAAGGGCATTTGCTGCTTTCAGAACAAAACAAAAAAAAACTGGGGAAAAATTGAAAAATAGCACTTGATCATGTGCAGTTTTGTCTTGTTTCTTTTGCTATTAAAATAGATTTCAACGCGTTCTCATTCCAGCAACAACTAGTTTTCCTCCTCAGAATCCTTGCAGTAGGTTTCAACTTTATTTCGTATTTAATATTCCGCTGAAAATGGTACCATGATGATATGCAATGTCTGCAGACTAGGCGCAATAATATGGCAGCTCTTGCAGGCAATGAAGGCTTTACAGGATACCTGCTGTGCATGACTAATGCCAGGTTGGGTTATGTTTGCTCTTAAAAAAATCAAAATACTTAAATATATAAAACAATTGATAAAACCTATGATCGAGGCAACTGAAAAGTATAAATTATAAAATAAAGCAAAGAAAAAGAAGATTGGCTAAAACTAGGAGAAACTTGGTCGCCGACCTCCTGCCACCGAACAGGTGTGCATTCTCAAAGACACGACTTTTGGTGTTCCAAGAACAAAAATAAGAAAAATTTTTAAATTCAAAAGAGAAAAATTAAAAAAAATAGCCCTTGATCATTTGCAGTTTTGTCTTGTTTCTTTTGCTGTTAAAATAGGTCTCAACGCCTTCTTATTGCAGCAACCGCTAGTTTGTCAGCTCAGAATCCTTGCAGTAGGTTAACTTTGTTTCGTATGCATTATTTCGCTGAAACGGTGCCATGATGATTATGATATGCAGTGTACTTTGGACTAGGCGCAATAATACGGCACCTCTAGGCAGGTAATGAAGGATTTTCTGGACACGTGCTCAGTATGACTAATGCCATGCAAGCATAAATGTGCTAAGAACTATGAATGAAATTATTTGCATTTCACACAACACCGGCACTAATTGTGGGACATAGTAATTTTTCTTCACTACTGCTTGAATAACATCTACTGCAATAGCAACCCCTCTTGCCCCCCCCCCATAAAAATACCGTAGCTATGCCCCTGTTTATGAACAAAATGAGAGTTTGGCTTGAGGAGTTTTGTCATTTCTTTAGCTAGTTATGCACAAACAAAAATTCATTGTGTTCGCCAGTGTCACAAAAGCTAAAAATAACATTTTATCCAAATTGTACCTTATTTTGGCTGACACCGCTTTTTGAATTATGAATTATGCTCGACAGGACTTCTCATTTTATGCATATAAATTGTGACCAACTTTAGGAAAAGAAGTATTGTAGCCATATTCCACTTTAACTTATTAGATAGTTCAGAAAAATGGTGCGGAAAAGTGGTCGATCACCCTAGTTAACTAAATATAGTTTTTACAATTTTACTACGTCTGGGGGGAGGGTTCAGTGAAGCTTAAGATCGCTGTCCCTCATCCTCCCCCATCGTTTCTTTTTTCAGATTTCTTTTTTAAACAGTATAACATAAGCACCTTATATTATATACTGTAAGCACATTATTATACCTTAAGACAAAAATAGTTTTTATCTTAAGGGTTATACCTTAAGGGTCTCGGGCCAAAAATTGTTTTTATATTAATGTTGTTGGTACCTTAGCACTAATGGTTGCAACGCCACTAACAATGGTGCAGTCACAACACTACCAACACCACTAGCATTACATTAGATATAAGGAAAAAAATATTATTTCTCGGTAGAGTACCGTAAAATCAGGCACAGGAGTTTCTGATCCCGGTGGTAGCATTTTTTCCGGTCCGGTTTTTCGTTTTTACGAGCGATAGATACAATAAACCCAAACAACCGATGTCAAAACAATGGCAAAAGCGACGACAATGGCAATAATTGCTGCAATTATTGATCCGTCTTAGACTGAAAGGCCAAATGTCAGTAGTGTTGAAAGAAACAAAGTTGTAAGAATAGATAAAACCGAATTAATCTTTTCAATTTTCTTTGGATAGTAAGACAACAAGTCAGTTTAGCTTTTGGCTTGGATCAATCTCACAAAATTTATTTCAAAATAAATATAAATAATCAAAATAAATTTAGTGAATAAGTTCTGATTAAAGTGTACAGAGAAATAAAGGTTGCCTAATATATCCAGGGCGTTGATTAATCTACGGGTATATCTAGTCAAGAGGTGATCCAGGATTATTCTTGATGATCAACTGACTTCCTTCGTCCAGATTCCTTCTGTCTCTTTTATGAAGGCCAGGAAACGACTTGCCGAAATAATCCTTTGACGATCAAGAATCTCCTGATATATCTATAGACAAATCCCCGAAATATATCAAAACTCAAATTAGGCATTCCTTTCGTAACTTTATCTATTCTTAAGTTCCGTTTTTATGAGTACTTTCTTGTCAGCACTATCCTCCATCTTTTACATTTTATTTTAAGATGTTTTCATACCTTTTATTCTTCATGAAGGTTGCTGTCGATTTTAATAACAAATAGGAATTTTTCAATAAGGTTTCTAATGGTTAGAAAGACGGAGTTGTTTGAATCAAAGAAATCAAGACATTGGAAATAGTCGGTCATGTGACACTTTAAGCACCACAGAAGAGATTCAATAAAGTTTAGGTCATTCGATCGTTGTTTAATATAAAAAAAATATAAACTTTGTAATTTTATGGGGTTTGAATCCTCCCCCCACCCATTTAAGGTGCCTTTAATAAGGTGCCCAAAAATGTCACTTTCCTTGTGGAGCCGGTACGCCCTTGATTAAATCTAATAATTCCATATAGGGCTGATAATTTTAATTTCCTAGTGAATTTTGATTGTCGATAACTTTCCATAAAAGACTAATTACTTAGAAAGTTGTTGCTATCGTCCGGGAAGTTTTGGCATTGATAGGCTACGAAATCTAAATTTCAGAGGAGCTTTCCAGGAATAGTTAAATATGGAACGAAAAAAGTTCCAAATCTGACAATGTAGAAAATGCGTGGAGTGATTTTGGGAAACTAGATTTCGTGCACAAAAGTTTGTTGCAGTAATAGATTTTTTCTTTGGGAGGGAAGTTGGAAACGTAGCTCAAATATTAGTCAAATAAGCGGAAACGCTTTAAGCCTGGTAGAAAAGAAGAAGGGTTTGTACAAGAATTGATTCACTGGTGGATCAGATTAGGACAAAAAGGAAAGCGAAGGAAGTCATTAAATTATGAGTTTTTTAATAAGTAGACAAAATCGTTACTGAGTTGTAACAGCTTCCTAGTTATCACAAAAATCGTTTTAATTATTATAGGAAATATCCTTTTTATGTGCTTATTGGCAAAGAACGGAAACAGGAGCCGAGAACAAGAGCCCAATATACAGTCCGGACACAAGAGCCTGCTGTCAGGACAAGAAATGCTCAAAGAACTCCTATAAACAGCAAAAATAATGAAAAAAACTATTCGCATCATTTAAGAACCCTCACTCATACACGCAAACAACACAAGAAAAGTTTCTATTGAGTGGCAAACTTTTTAACGGATAATTAAAATTCTCAAGACATTGTTTATGTAAACATTGACGTTTAAAAAAAATATGGGACTGAGGGAAACGAATCCCATATCGAATTTAGAGTAAAACTTAATTTGATACAAGAAAAGAATAAAACTAGAAAAGTGAGTTTTTACCAAATAGATGTAATGGACAACGTTAGAATGTAAAAACTAAAAAAAAATTTTACAAGGGGAGATATTTCCCAAATCCTTTCATACTTCAATCATTCCATAAAAGTACCAGCCTACTATATTAAATAATAAATATTGAAGGTTATAAAACATTTTTGTTTAACTCAATGCTCTGAGAATCAAGTGCCCATTTAGGAACGTTGAGGGACCAATGTCTTGGTTTTGGCTTCTTTTTTTCATGACAATAGTTTTGGCTTATCACAAAAAAATGGAGTCTAACCTCTGCCAGTTTTAGACAGAAAGTATTGACCCTCGGGCATGAGTGATTAACAGCAAAATTGTGCTTTGAATTATTTTGGTAATTCTTTTTGAGGTCAAAACAACTGGCTTTCTTGTGTCTAGGCTACATACAAGAATCTACTGTTGACAGGTGAAGCAGAATTTTTTTGGCTGAAGGAAAGAAGCTATACGAAATATCTACGTCAAGTTTTGTTTTTTTCAAAGCATGTTTCTTCTTTCAGGAGGAAAGTTTCATTATAACTAGCACATAAGTAGGTGCTGCTTTCAAATTGAAGTAACATTAAGTATGAAATAGATTAATATGTATAAAATTTTCGTAACTCACTGTAAAATTTTTTAATTAGAACAAAACCAAATTAAAAGACCATAAATAAGTATTTTCCTATGAGTTTGAAAGTGCTGACATATGTTGTAACCAGCAATTTCCCCATGATTTGATTAAGTTTTTTATTTAATTTTCTACGTTCGGGACTATTTGATTTGTATCTTAGACTTTAACTAGCCTCTCATTTCAATACAACGTGGAATTAAACTTCAAAATGTTCTTAGTTGTGATGCCGTAAAGTTGGCTTGTGGTTAAATTATCAACTTTTGAACAGAGCCGCATTTATTTTGGTTCTAATAATGATAAATGTTTCATGATGACCTGATAAAAGCGACGTTAGTAGATTGTTACAAATACGTCTGTTTTTTATGAAATTTAACATCATAAAAGCTCCACAGGTTTGCCAATTTTAGTGCTGTGGCACAAAGTGGAGAAACAAATCGATAAAAATGTAAAAGTAAAATTCTTCTGTTGTCTTATGTATCACAGGCTAAGAAAATTCATTTTCATTGTCTTTCCCTCTAACCTAGAATTCTACACAACGCTTACAAATGGTGATATACCAGAAAGTGTAATTTGACAATAATTAAAATGGTAAATGTTTTTGAGTATTTTAGTTCTTTATAGTCAAGAATAGCTTCAAAATACTTACCTGGTTATATGATATTGCAATCCAAGTATTCATCCGACTTCTAATTCATCCGATTAACTCTCTTGGCTAAATTACATGGATGTTCAGAGACAGAAAGAGCAGTGGCACTTTAACCGTTGTTTCTGGATTAAAAAACTATAATGTCATAAAGAATCTGGGAATTGAGGGTCAAATGTCTTTTGGTTTTAAGAACTGTTTCAACTCAAAATCCAGTCTGCAAAAAAGTAAACTTGGTAAAATCTTAGAAGGATAAGTAGATTAATTGATTAAACTGATGCTGGTAACAAAACATATCGTTTTTTTGTTTTCCTCCTCTATATGTTAAGGGCTCTAAAAGTAGTCTACATTGCCCTCTATATTCGAAAATAGAGTTATGACAGTGGTCAAGCATGGTTCTGAGGCGTGGGCACTCTGAACAAATTGCAGGATTTCCTGGGTATTTTCCAGAAAAATTGTCTACGGATTGTTTTGGTTACCCAACTGACTGACTGTATTTTAAACAGTAGCCTAGGCTGTATGAAATGTTTTTTCAATCCTACTTAATAGAGCTATAATAAGAGAAAGGATGAGATGGCGAAAGGTTATGAAAAAAAGATAAATGAGAGAAAGGATATGAAAAAATAAATATGACGAGGGCATCAATGTTTTAGAAATACCTAGGTGAGACAAGGCTTAAAAATCAGTCGTGAACCGCTGCTATAAAAAAAAAAAGATCCGTGGCATTGAGTGTTGCGCTGGAAACTCAGCTTATTGTCTTAACAAAAATCCAAATATTAGGTGTGTTTTCTTTGTCATTTCGTTTTAATTTTTTATATCGGACCGAAAATATAGGGCCAATAAGGTCAATATATTAATGTTTATGCAGATTTTAGTTTTGACTAGCTCCTTTTTCGCCTTCAAACTTAACCTTTTCCATCTGTTTTAAAATAAATAAGACCATTTCACAAGCATCGAAAAAAATTTCTATTGTGACAAAAATTTAGGATAAATATAAACAAACTTAGGCCTAAATAAATCTTAACACCACATTTGGAATACATGAAGTTTGATAACAAACAAAACTATAAAACAATTTCCCAAGAAACCAAAGATTAAAATGATTGCATCCAGGCATTTGAAAAAAAACGAATGGAAAAAGACAAAACAAATATTTCTGCATGATATTATGCCAAGCTGTCTTAGTGATCAAACACAAAATAAAATTAATATACCATTTGAAAAAATAAGCAAGAAAGTCAACATAAAAAAAGAAAGAAATAAAATTTGAAAAAATAGTCTTTCTTTTGTTTTGATTTGCTTTTTAATATTCCACTGGCAGTTTCGGCCCGATCGATGTTTTCTTTGCTTCACAGGGGGATCAGAAGTTGGAAACCATCTTGATCAAATACAAAAAATATAGGTGATATTTCTTCGTTTAAGATAGTAATTAAAGGGATGCTTTTTAGTAAGTATGAATTTTAGGTTTTTTTTTTTTTTTTTTTTTTTTTTTTTTTAATAATGATATTGGTAAATTTTTATGGCTCCTGGGGTGATGATTATGAATATGATTGCAAATTTAATGAAAATGTTAAGGTTTAAGGTTTGTGGTGCTGTTTGGGGACTGTGATATAGATAGGTTATTATTTTTTCGTTTTTTTTTATTGTTTTGTTATGTTAGTGTATTTTTGCCACCCCCTTGGACAAGTTTTTACTTCTTGGGGTGGCCACTAAACTTATGTTAAATTGTTTGTTTGTTTAGAATAAATCTCTCTCTCTCTTAGTCTGTTTCAGCGTATCTTCCCGTTTTGCTTGGTTTTACATCAAAAAAGTTTTTTTTTTTTTTTTTGAGCAATGAAGATGACTTGGCGAGGTCATGACTTGCCGAAAGATTTATTTTTGTCTTTCACTTTTGTTTTTTCTACCGGCAGAAAATCATCCTGTTTTCTCATGTTTTAATGCGTCTATATTTTTTTTCCATCAAACTTCAAACTGTAACCAAACCCAAAATTCTAATAAATTATATTTTTAGGTCTTCTAAATATTTCTATGTGTACAGGTTACCGCTGCACGGTCGGTGGCTCTGGTAGTTTCCAGTCCTTTTGAAGCCTGGCTAATGTCTTAGTGTTCTTGCTCTTCAACTTCTCATTCTCTTTGTTAAGGAAAATGAACGTCTTTCTTTAGTATTGCGCCAAGGTATGCTTCAATTGCAATTGAAGTTGGGTATAATATGTCGTTCATAAAATCTGTCGATAAGCATGTTATGACCAATTGTGCTTGTACAGTAGGGTGGTCTTTATTAAGAACTTAGCATTTATCACTATCTGCAAAGAGTAGTATCTTAGAATTAAAACGTTTAAAACACCATTTCCATTTCCAAAAAGGGATTTTAATTTTTTTATATAATACAAACGAATTGTCTTACTAAAAATTATCCATGTAAGAGGTGGTAAAAAAACAGCCAAAGTATTGGGGTATATAACCCACGATGGCTAGACACTGCATCTGCTGGTGTTTTTTCTCAATTTTTCCACATACGAGATGACGCACATCCATTTAAAACTTGAATATTTGCTGTTACAATATTTTTTTGCCTTAATCCAATATAGACATGAACTTGATTTTTAACTGTACTTCGATTCGTGCCAGAAAAACAGCAAGAAAAAGTAGAATTAACTGAGGAGTGTAGAACAATATCAATGGGTCTGTATTTTCTTCAACAACTTCAAGCTTTTCATTTAAAATACCTGCACAAGTCTTAAATATCTTTAAATTCTTGTAGTATTTTAAAAGGAATAAATAAGGAAGTAAGAGCAAAAAGTTTATAAATATAGCAGTTAATATTAATTTTTTATCTGACCATGTTTGGATCCTTTTTGTAAGTGTCAAAAGAGCAAAGCGAGTCAACAGACAAAGAGATTGGCAAAATAAGTTAGTATAAAATATTAATAAACCAGAAATAGGAAAAATATGGCAAAATATCATGTTGATTTCAAATATCAGACGATAAATCCAAAGGAAAATTATTCCAAATATTGCTAAGAAATTAGAGTACAGGTTGCCTTCATTATGTCATTTATGATTGTTTTTCTCAATTTAATGTTCCTTAGAGCACACAAAAATAGAACATTTGTGAAAATGACGGCCATAAAGGACAAAAAATAGAAACAGTGTATTGTAGCTTGTAGATATTCCATTTTTGTGGTTCAATCCCTTCTCACACTGATAGAACCAAAACTTTACTGGTGAAAACGGAATTTCGTAAACAGAACTTTAGTCGTTTCAGTGTTTTGGCCTAGACGCCATGGCAATACCCATGAGGCGAAAAATTGTTGTTTTACTGTTTTACTTTTTAAGTATCTATGAATTATTTTTGGTTACTGAACTATGTTATTGGTTAGAGACGTAG
>JAPEVW010000794.1:0-48848 GCA_027921565.1 Artemia sinica
AATTCCAGAAAAAACACATCCAGTCAAAATTCTGAGATCGCCCCTATTTTTGTTCAGCGTTAGTTGAATCCAGATAGAAAAAAATATGTTTTTGAGGAAGGAGCAATGCAAGCACAAGCACACACTCCCCCACAACCCTTGGGGCACAGGGTTTTAAGTTATGCCCTGAGCTGAGGGCGTATAAGAAGATGATTGGCACAAGTAATATTATTATTTTTTTCCTTTAGAGCAGGGCACTTGATATGGAAGGGGGCTGTCGTAGAAGAAATTTCCCAAAGGGGCTCATCGCTGGAAATAGAGTTCTAATTCCCTTTTTTAAATAGACAAAAGTGATTGGAGGGCAAATAGAATAGAATTTAGAATAAGGCTTTATTTTTTTTTAAATCTTTTTCAAAGCTAATATATCGCGAATAAAGTTCGTGAAAAAAAAAAAAAATGAAGTAAACAAACAACCCCCCCCATAACAAGCCTCTTCAATTTAATTAGGTTTCAAGGGACAACAAAACATTAAGAAATATAAACGAACAAAAATACAGATCAAATAGAAATTAAAGAATTTAAGAGATAATTATAAAGTGACTAGAATAATGTCATATAAACCGGTCCTACATATAAATGTTAAAAATAGTCGTTAAACGGCATACAATAAAATAAGCAATAAAAAAAAGAAAAGAAAAATAGCCCCCCCCCCACGCCCATCATCCCCCAACACATCAATCAAAAATTTGAGATAGCCATTTTGTCGCGTAGTGATTTCAGATGAAAATGTGTTTTTGAGGAGACACTCCCCCACGACCCTCAGGACAAGGGTTTTAAAGTTATACCCTGGAGGCATAAAGTTTTTATAGAAGGCGTTGTAGTATAGGAAACTTCAAAAAAGGCTCATTCGATAGGAAATTCAAAGGGCTAGTGCCCTTTTTAATAGTCTAAGTGATTGGAGGGCAACTAGTCCCCCCAGACCCATTATTCCCCCTAACACTACAATCAAATTGTGATTGGAGCCATTTTGTTCCGGGCGTAGTTAATTTCCAGATAGAAAATATGTTTTTGAGGAGGATACCCACCAAGGCCCTAGGGCAAAGGGTTTTAAGTTATGCCATGGGGCCTATGTTCTTTATAGAAGGCGTTGTCGGAGAAACTTCAAGGAAAAGACCATTCAAGGAAATTCAAAGGGCTAGTGCCTTTTTAATAGTTGAAAGTGATTGGAGGGCAACTAGCCTCCCCCCTCACACGCCCATCATTTCCCCCAAAACATCCAATAAAAATTTTGAGGGACAGCCATTTTTGCAGCGTAGTTGATTTCCAGATAGAAAATATATTTTAAGGAGGGACAACTCCCCACGAACTCACGACATAGGGTTTTAAGTTATTGCCCTGGGGACATTATAGGTTCTTCTATAGAAGGCGTTAGGCGTTAGAAACTTCAAACAGTTCATTCAATAGGAAATTTCAAGGCTAGTGCCCTTTTAATATGTCGAAAGTGATTGGAGGGCAATAGGCCCCCACGCCAATCATCCCCCCAAACACATTCCAATAAAATTTTGAGGAGAGCCACTTTGCTTAGCGTAGTTAATTCCAGATAGAAATATGTTTTTGAGGGAGGAACACTCCCCCAGCCTCAGGGCAAGGTTTTTAAATTTGTGCCCGGGGCATATAAGGTTTTTATAGAGGCGTGGTTCGTAGGAACTTAAAAAAGGCTCATTCGATTGAAAATTCAAAGGGCTAGTACCCTTTTAATAGTTCGAAAAGTGATTGGAAGGGTCCCAAGCTAGCCATCCCTACGCCCATCATATCCAAAACACCTCCAATCCCCCAAAATTTTGAGATGACCATTTTGTTCGCGTAGTTGATTTTCCAGCATAGAAAACTGTTTGAGGAGGACACTCCCCAAAACCTGAGGACAAGGGTTTAATTTACGCCCTGGGGGCATATAGGTTTTTATAGAGGCATTGTCATAGAAAAACTTCAAAACAGGCTCATTCGATTGGAAATTCAAAGGGCATAGTGCCCTTGTTAATAGTCGAAGTGATTGGAGACAACTAGCCCCCCCCCCAAGTCCATTCATTCCCGCAAAAAACACATCCAATCAAAAATTTGTAGATATCCATTTTGTCAGCGTCGTTGATTTCCAAATAGGAAAATATGTTTTTGAGGAGGACACTCCCCCACAACATAGGGCAAGGGTTTAAGTTATGCCCTGAGGGCAATAAGATTTTTAAAGAAGGCGTTCTCTAGAAACTTCAAAAAAGGCTCATTCGATCGGAAAATTCAAGGGTTAGTACCCCCTTTAATAGTGAAAGTAATTGGAGGCAGGCTAGGCCCCCCCACCACACCCATCATTCCAAACCACATCCAATCAAAATTTTGGATAGCCATTTTGTTCAGCGTAGTTGAATTTTCCAAATATTAAAAATATTTTGTTTGAGGAGGGACACGCCCACAACCCTTGGGCAAGGGTTTTAAGTTTTGCCTTGGGGGCATAAAGGTTTATAGAAGGCGTTGTCGTAGAAACGTCCAAAAGGGGCTCATCGATTGGATAATTCGAAGGGCTAGTGCCCTTTGCAATAGTCAGAAAGTGATGGAGGGCAACTAGCCCCCCCCCTACGCCCATCATTTCTACAAAACACATCCAATCAAAATTTTAGATAGGACCCATTTGTTCAGAGTAGTTGATTTCCAGATAGAAAATATTATTTTGAGGAGGACACTCCCCACGGACTCTCAGGACAAGGGTTTTAAGTTATACCCTGGTGGCATATAAGTTTTTTATAGAAAGCGCGTCGTAGGAACTTTAAGAAAGTCATTCAATTGGAATTCAAAGGGCTAGTGCCCTTTAAAGTCAAAAGTGAATTGGAGGGCAAATAGGCCCCCCCCCCCCTGACACGCCCATATCCCACAAACACATCAATAAAAATTTTGAGATAGCAATTTGTTTCAGCATAGTTGATTCCAGATAGAAAATTGTTTTGAGAAGGACACTCCCCCACAACCTTAGGGCAGTTTTATAAGTTATGCCCTGGGGGCATATAAGGTTTTTTTATTGAAATCTTTGTAGTAGAACTTGAAAAAAGGGCCCATTGTGATTTGAAATTCAAAGGGCTAGTACCTGTTTAATAGTCGAAGTGATTAGTGATATTTTTGTTATTGTTGTTGTTAGACAGAGCACTTCGATCGAAGGAGTTTGTCAGGAACCTCGAAAAGCTCATTCGATTGAAAATAGAAAGGGCTATGCCTTTTTAATAGTCGAAGTGATTGGATGGACTAATCACCCTTCCACTACCACCCTCCCTCACCCCCCCCCATTTGCCCAATAGGTTTAAAAACTAAATGGCCTTAGGGATTAAATCAAAATTGCACTGTGGATAATGCTAATTCCCAATAAAGCATCTCAGCAGTTATCCAGAAAGACGGCGGGTATTATGCTCAAACTTTGGGGCGGGGCTACTTCTGCTCTTAAAATTAAACCAAATCAAAACAAGCATATGTGTATCAAATCTATCAAGAAAGTAAACGATTGTTTGCGAATTGTATCAAGTTTTCCATTCAGGTCAAACTAGAGAGGTGTGACTACATTAAACAGTACATTTGTTGTCCAGATTTTAAAAGGGTGTATGTTGTTTAAAAATGCTGAAAATTTTTTTCAGAATACAAATAACAGGCAAACTCTAAATCTTAAAAACAAAAAAGATTTAAAGTATTATTTTCTTTTTTTACCAGAAAAGACTATCAAACAGTTCGTGGTAACTTAACTGTAAGGAGCGACCGGCTCAATGGAACCGGAAACTCTAAAAAAACGGAATTTGATACCAATAGATGCATTCAAAAGAAAGATGTTAATCTGATTTTCAAATATATAACCGTATCTATCAAAAGTTAATCTTACCTAGCAAAAGTATGCGACCGAGAACGAGAAAATTGGTGATTTTCGGAAAAAGGGGGAAAACCCCCTAAAGTTAAGAACCTTAAGAAAATCATCAACCATCATATCAGCGTATCAGAGAACCCTACTGTAGAGGTTTCACGATCTTTATCTACCAAAAATGCGGAATTTTGCATGTTTGCCATAGAAAGATCACGGAGTGCGGTTTATTTGTTTTTTTTTGTTTTTCCCCAGAGGGTGGTCGTATCGACAGTGGTCCTAGAAATCGTGGGAGGGCTCATTGGATGGAAATTAAAGTTCTAGTGCCTTTTTAAGTGACAAAAAAAAAGGAGGGCAAACTAGGCCCCTCCCACGCTCATTTTTTCCCAAGCACATGATCAAAAATTTTGAGATCGCCATCTGGCAGCATGTTCGAAAATATTATAAGTATGTCTTAGGATGACTGTAATCCCCCGAAGTCCCGGGAGGAGGCGAAAGTTATGACTTACCCAATGTTAAATATAGTATTGGTATTGGGGAAGTATTACAGTACGGAAGTTGTCAGGGGAGTTTCTCCTGGTAGTGAGGGGGGGGGGTCGGGGGTTATGTGGAGGATCTTTCCATGAAGAAGTTTCATGGGAAAGACATTTGCTAGAAGGGCGCCAGACTTCAGCATTATTTAAAAGATCAGAAATTTAAATAAAAAAACGAGTTTTTCAAACTGCAACAGCAGCAACACAATACTTTAAAACGAAAGGAAAATATTACATATTATGATGGGTTCACCCCATAGTCATACTCACCTTCTAAGCCAGAGATTTTAAATACTTTCACAAGAAGCTATTATTCTAATTAAACGGCCTTTGTGATAAGCGGTCCATTTTTAAAGAATTGGAACAAAAATTCGAATTTCGCTTAAAGAGCAAGGTATGTGAGATAGAGGGAGAACCCCCTAATATAGCATTTGAAAATATGAAGTATAGAAGTTCGTCACATAAGTTAATTCGTAAGTTACGTATATGTATTACTAAATAAAAAACGTTCGTAAAATAAAATGAAAAAGTTTCGAGAAAGCCATTAACCAAATAAAAGTAAATTAATATGAAAATTTTGTTTTTAATTATTCATGATACTGTGAGCAAGGTCAAAACCTGCATTTATTCAAAAACGTTCAAAAATTAAATAAAAAAAGTTTTTTTTAACTGAAAGTAAGGGGCGACATTAAAACTTAAAACGGACAGAAATTATCCCGTATATGAAAGGGCTGTCCCCCTCCTCAACGCTTGCTCCTTTGACGCTAAGTTTGATTTCTCACAACTCTATGTTTTTTTAAAAAAACAATATAAAAAACCTTAGCGTAAAGAGCGAGGCGTCGAGGAGGACAGCCCCTTTGTTTTTTTTTCCTATACGGAATAATCTGTTCGTTTTAAGTTTAATCGCTCCTACTTCAATAAAAAAAACCTGTTCTATTTTATTAATGTCAATATAAAACGAACAGAAATTAATTAAAAAAACTTTTTTCCACAAAATAAGTTTCTCAAAGCAAAGTAAAGAACTCCATTAAACAAAAAATAGAGAAAAAATAAAAATAAAATAATCTACCAAGCGTGGAACTACCCCAGATCAGCATCGATAAATAAATGAAACCAAAACGAAACAGAAATTACAATTAAATAACGAGTCAAACTCAAAACGAGCAGGGAAATTACCATAAGGTGGGGCGCAACAAAAACACTAAGCCTTCCCAAAGGCCAGAACAAAATTTGAACTTTACTGAAAAAATACAATGAATGTGCATTGTCAGTTTAATATACATATACTGAATTGAGTAATCAAAACATGTTAAATGTTATTTGATTTATTAAGTTATAAAAGTAAAAAGATTATATTTTTTTCAGTGAACAGTGCAAATTTTGTTATGGCCATGGAAGGCATAGGGTTTTGTGCCCAATTTAATGTTATACTGCTCTTTTTAAGTTTGACTCGGTTATTTATTGTAATTCTGGTTCGTTTGGGTTTCCATTATTTATCGATGCGATTGGTGGTAGTTTCCCACGCTGGTAGATTATTTTATTTTTTTTTTGCTCATTTTTTGTTTAATGGAGTTCTTACTTTTCTTTTGAAAAATTTATTTGTGGAACAAGTTTTTTTATTAATCTTACAGAAAAACGACCAGAATTGTGATTTAAAATGATTTGTTTAAAACTAATTTCAGTAAATGTGATTGGATTAATGACATTTGTTTTTAATTGACCGTTTTTAGCTCTCCCCCTCTGGGAGATATGGATTCTAATTTGATAGTTAAATTAATGTCACAGCTAAAATAGTTGAATATAAAGCTAGCAGTTTAGAACCTGACATAAAAAAAACTTTCTATGTTAGAAATGATTAGCATTATTGGATTCTTGGACAATTTCTACAGTTTACTTTTTCAAGTCACGATTGTAAAAATCAGTCTTACCAGGTCGTAGTCGGAATTTCTGATGAACTCCATTGTTCTTAGGAATATCATCTTTGGTAATCCATTAATTCGTTGTCGTCCATTAAATCTTCAGTCATGTATTTTTCAAGCTAGTTCACCGTGGCTTCTATGTTAGACACTTTCTATGTTCCATGTTTTCCCGAAAGCTGTTAAGGTTTTCATTCCCCCCCCCTTGCAAAAAATATTTCTAATTCCACCCTAGAAGTTAGATCTAAGTTTCCCATTTTGTTGTGTTAAAATATACAATAAAATAGCAAAATGAAAACAGGTCTTAAAAGAAAATATTATTTTTTAGATCCCACCGCTTGCCGTTTAAAATAGAATGAAATGAAAAACAAAAAAGATATTAATTTATTGTCTTTTCACAGTTTTTATATAGTGAATAAAACTTAAGATAAATACAGAATATAAACTGTGAATTCTTCTTCAACGAAAAAACAATAAGCAACAAAAACACAAATTCTTTCTGAAGATTATTGTTTGTTTAGATTTGTATCAGCTCTATTTCTATTTCTTGCACAATGTTGTTGTTCTTTGTTTTCTTTGCTAAAAAATGGTTCTTGTTCTGAATTAAAATTATGCTTGCTTTTATTTAGAATTAAAAAAACAAGATTTTTTTAAAATGAAAGTAAGGAGCAACGTTTAAAACTCAAAACGACCAGAAAATGATTCCGTATATGAAGAGGTTGGCCTCCCCTACTCAATACCTTGTCTTTACGCTAAAGCTTAAGGACTTTTAAAAAGCTTCCTATTCGAATCAAATAAACCCTAGTGGGTTTCAGGAGGTGTTTCTAAAACAATTGGGACAGACAGTCAACATTACGCTAAAGAGCAAGGCATTAAGGAGGGGGGGCAACCTCTTTCCATATACGGAAAATAATTCTGTTCGATTGAGTTTTAATATTGCTCTACTTTCATTAAAAAAAAAAATAGTTTTTTGTCATTTCTGATCTTTTTTGAATAATGGTGGTAAATCTGCTCACCTCCATTAAAATTTCCCCGTCCCATCACGGGAAACTCCTCGTGTAAAATTCCGTCCCACTGGAAAATAAACCACACCTCGGAGAAATTCCCTCCAGAGAGTTTCATTATCACTGAAAATCCACCCCCCCCAGTAAATTCTTGCAGAAAAGATTTCAGCCTGGAAAGTCTTCTTGGCATACCTTTCGTTTTAAAAAAAAGATTGTAATTCCTCATCGTTTTCTCGATTACTCCGGATATCCCCTTCCCAGGAATTTCCCCCGGAAATCCAAACATGCTGAAATAGACTTGGATAATTCCCGGAAATCTCAAAATGCAGAATAGATCTTGCAAAGAAAAAAAGTAAGGACAAAAAAAATCATGTATAGGAACACTGTCAATTACCACCAGTGTAAATTTCCCCTGGAAATTTCACCCCCCTGAAAGTTTCCTCCTCACGAAAAAAATTCTCCCATGGAAACTCGACAACAAGAACAAAATTCCCTCCTCCAACCCCAATAAAAAAGATCTTATACTCCGATAAAACAAATACTATACGTAACCATCAGCAAATTTTTCTTACTAGCAAGCCTCTCCCCGCGAGACTGTGGGGGTCATATACCCCTTTAAAAAAATACTTATTGACGTTTCAACTATGCTGAAACAAAAATGACAACCTCAAAATTTTGACAGATAACTTTTGGAATAAGGGGGCGTGGGAGGGGGGTGAGTTGCCTCCAAATCTTTTTGGTTTGCTTAAAAAAGGGCACTATAGCTTTTAATTTTCATTTACGTGCAGTCTTCCCGATCTTCTAGGGATATTATTTCGATAAGGTCACACCTGGGAAAAAAAAAACTACAAACAAATAATCCGCATCCGATGTGATCTTTCTTCCGCAAAAACTGCCACAAATTCTACATTTTTGTAATATAGGAACTTGAAATTTCGCAGTAAGTAGGGTGTGGATTTCATTAAGTTACTCAAATTTTCAGACTCGTAAATTTCTGGCGGATAATGCTAAAACCTTGATGTATCTTATATATTTTAGAATCAAAAATACTAAGCTGATTATTCGATGTATCTACTGATGTTAAGATTCCGCTTTTTTACCGTTGCGTTTACTATTGAGCCGAGGGTTTTTTTCACTCTTTACTTACAGTTCGGGTATACGAACCTGTTTGTCATTGTTGCTTTCAGGAAAAAAGAAGAAGAAATATTATCATTTTTCTGTATTCTTTCAAATTGTGTTAGGTTCAACCTAAACTCGAATAAGTGCACAGCATAAGGCTTGCTGATACTGGCCAAAAATAAATGAAATAAAAGTACCTTAAAAATTCAATCCTCAAAAGGTAGAAATGATAAGACAGGGACATATGAATTAGTATGTTACTAAAACAAAATGTTGTTAAATACGTTTGACCCATATTATTTGGAAATTATATTTTTGAAACAAGGCCTTATAAGTTAAGCTCTTCTTCCGAATCCTTCGTTCTTTTTTTCTTTTCTTTTTATTGGAGAATAAATCGATCGAATTCGAACAAATTTCTAAGGATGCTGTTATTATTTCTTTATCGGTGCGTGTATTCCACCTCCCCGGAAAATCCCCTCTCACGGCAAATTGGTCTTTGTGAAGTTACCTGCGAAATCCGCCCTTCAGAAAATCCCTCGAAATCTGCTCCCCGTTGAAAATTCCCCCATATAAAATGAGAAGGCCACATAGAAAGTGTAACAAATGAAAAAAAAATAAGAGAAAAGACTAACTTTTGGGATAATCTACATTATTCTAAGTTTCGATATGTGGTGTCAATTTTCCTATAGTATTTTTTGGCTTTTTATTTTATTGTAATCCTTTTTTTACGTTTCAAGGGGTTGGGATTATCATAGCAGGTTAATATAAAGGTTACACCGGCTGTGGGAATAATATCAACCCCAAAGCAAAACTTATTGGAAATTCCGAAGTTTGAACCCCAAAAAAAAAAATAGCTCAAAATTTTTTATCATGATATCAAGGGGTTTGAGGCGAGACGGATACAAGAAAAGGAACCAAGAGAGAGACTCATTGCCCTCCAGTAGCTGTGGTCTTAAAAGAACACAAAGAACTTTCCAACGTCCTATCAAATTTGCCCATTCCCAAGTTCCTAATAGATACCCCTCCATTGAAGCGGACGAAAAAGAAGTTTATGGCGCTTACTGCCCTTTTTTGGGAGAAATGATCCACATAATTAGGCCAATCGAAAAAAATCTGGACATTTTAAGGTCCTTTTGTCTTATAGAGCAGGGACCACATTGAAAGAAGCTAATCCTTGAATAATTTTTATGTCGTTAGTCCCTTTGGTTCAAAGGGCTTAAAATTATATGCTTTATTGATTTGGGCCTACAATTATATGCTTTTCTTTGTTCTTTTTATTCGTCTCCAATTCCCCTTTAGCTGTCATTTTACATTTGGGATGAGCATTGTCCAGGGGGAGTTTAAAACACGAGGAGGGATTTTTAGGGGGATTTCATGGAGGAATTTTTTTCGGGGGGGGGCCGAGTACTCCGTGGGAGAGAATGTTCGGAAAAAATCCTGCCTAGGCTTCAAACAAGAGGCTGTAGAACATTGGTAGTGAGTGGGTCATTATTATGGAAATTGCTGGTTTCTAGTGGTCTTTGAAAGAAATAAGCATCCATTTTTTCAACATTTTACTATAACGAATGTTTACTTTTTAATGCGTAGCTGTTTATATATATAAATTTGTTTTAACTTTTTACATAGAATTTATACACTTTGTAATGTTTTTGTGTTATAAATTTAAGCTTTTAACATTACTATAACAAATTTTTGCTTTTCAATGTTTTCTATAATGATTTTTTGCTTTATGTGTTTCATTTTTTCAAAAAAACAGAGAAAGAACTTCGTAGAAAAATACAAATCTTAATTGTCTCTATTCATAGCTTCGTAATTGTTCGACCAAAGGGTTGAGAAATGCTCCTAGTGACAGAAATCTATAAAAAAAAAAAAGCCTATTATCATCAAAAAATAGCGCGTCATATCCCTAAAAGGACCGTTGTTTTCAGATATGTGGAAGATCTAAACTATTCATGCGAAGAAATCCCTGATTGTATCCTTACCCTAGATTTAATCCACGAAGGTTGCAAGACATAATTAACATATGTAAAAACAAATTTATTGCCAAGAGCATATCAATAACGAGATTTGTCGTAAAATTACATATGGAGTTTCCAGAATGACTTTGGATGTTTAAAATCCCTTCCCTACAATATTCCCTTATGTTGTCTCTTGAAAGGATACTTTTTTCTCTTCTCTTAAGCTCGTATTTATCAAATATTTATTTTATACAAAATAATATGCACCCTTACAGAATTCACTAAGAATACCTCATGGGATCTATGTCTCCTTGTTCACCATATTGGTTGCTTTACTCTGTATGAATCTGAAATGCTCTGGCCAATTAGAATCATATATAATGATTTTGTACAAATTTTACAGGCATGCGGCATTTCTTAAATAAACAGTCTATAATGGCTGTATAATGTCAGTGCTGTTACAAAAGGGTTCGCACATAATTGCAGATGTAGGTTTATTCTTCCTGTCTGTCTGTCATGTGCTTGGGATAATATACGGCACATGATGCAAACGGTTTTCGCATACAATTTGAAGGTATGACGGTTTTCCTATGTATGGTGATTCAGTGCTTCGATCAAACTGGAAAGATAAGTTAAATGGTTTCATACGCACTTGCAGGTTATACGGCTTTCTCCTATTTGAAAGTCTCAAATGGGTATACAAGTCGAACTTTGAGAAAATTGTTGCTACCAAATTCCATTTGAATAGCTTAATCACGGTATGAATTCTCGAATGAGTAGATAGGGAGGAAACTATGTGAAATTGATTCATTGCAAAATATCAAACAGCTCGTGGTAACGAACTGTAAGTAAGGAGCAACCGCTCAATGGTAACGGAAACTCTAAAAACGGATTTTTATGCAATCAATACAATCAAAAGAATCAAATTTTAATGCCTGATTTCAAATATATAAGTTTATGAAGTTTCAGTGTTACCATCAAAAGTTACGTGCTGAGAAAATTTGGTGATTTTAGCAAAAAAGGGGAAAGACACCTAAAGTTATAGAACCTTAATGAAATCACCACCATCTATTCAGAGTATCAGACAAACCTTTTGCTGTAGAGTTTTTCCAAAGCACCTATCTACAAAAAATGTGGAGTTTTACATTTTTTGCCAGCAGAAAGATCACGGATGCGTGTTTATTGTTTTTTTTTTTTTTTTTCCCAGGAGTGATCGTTCTCAAACCCAGTGGTCCTAGAATCTCATGGGAGGGATCATTAGAAACGGAAATGAAAAGGTTTTACGTGCTAACTTTTAAGTGACCAAAAAAAAATTGAGAGGCAACTAGGCCCTCCACGCTCATTTTTCGCCAATGTTCACACGATCAAAATTTGAGATACCATTTTGTACAGCATGGTCAAAAATATGATAAAAATGTCTTTTAGGATGACTTAATCCCCCGAAGTCCCTGGGTGGGAGGGCTGAATGAAAAGTTATGAACTTTTACTCCTGTTACCCATATAGTATAGGTTAGTGGGAAGGATACAGACGTTTTCAGGGGGGATTTTTTCGTCTGGGTAGTGGGAGTGGCGGATCGGGTTTATATGGGCAGGATCTTTCCATGAAGGAACTTTTTCATGGGGGAAGGGCAATTGCTATGAAGCGGGTTGCGGGATTTCCCCCCTTATTCAAAGAAAAAAGAGATCAGAAATTAAATAAAAAAAAAAAACAAGTTTTCAACTGACTTCACACTGATCAAAATCTGACTGTGCTATCTAATGGTCACATTCTTAAGGAATTTTCACACAAAAAAAAAATTTGAAACTTTAGCTTAAAGAGGAAAGTATTGACTAGGGGGTGAAACCCCCTAATATACGTGGTTAAAAAATTTATAAATATAAGTAGTTCGTTACGTAAAGTTAATTCGTAAGTTTCGTATATGTATTACTAATAAAAACGTTCGTAAATAAAAACTTAAAACCAAGTTTCGAGAAAGCCAGCGTTTAATCAAATAAAAGTAAAATTAATATGCAAATTCTGGTTTTAATTATTCATGTACGGTTGAGCCAAAAAAAAAAAACCTGCATTAATTCCAAAAACGTTTCAAAAATTAAATAAAAAAAAAACATTTTTTTAACTGAAAGTAAGGAACGACCGTTAAAACTTTTAAAAACGAACAAAAATTATTCCGGATATAAAGGGAGGGGCTAATCCCCTCCTCAACGCCTCGCTCTATTCTACGACTAAAGTGTGGATTTCGACACAACTCTATTTTTTTTAATACAATTAAAACAAATTTAGCGTAAAGAGCCGAGGCCTTGAGGAGCGGGGCCAGCCCCCTCATACACGGAATAATTTCTGTTTCGTTTTAAACGGTTCGTTCCTTACTTTCATAGTCTAAAAAAAGTTGTTTTTTTAATTTAATTGCAGAAGATAATGCTTCTTTCTACCGGTATGAAGTCTCGAATGGTGTATATAAACGATTCTCATGTTAAAATCCTTTAATGTTATAAGTTGCATTTGTACTATGGCTTTTCTTAACTAAGTCGACATTATTTGCTCCTGACAAGGAACAGGTAATAATATCCACTAGAATTTTATTATCCTATTTAGTTTTTTGTATAGTCTTGAGTGGATTGATAGAGTCATCTAGCAAACTCTTCAACTTTTTTTAATCTGGAGCGTTCTCCTTGCTGGGGCAAAAAAGCTCGTCAGTCAGTTCCTTTGACATAATGATGTGTGAGAGCGTTATTATTTATTGTATGTTCGGTTCTCCATTGTAGATCAGCGTATCGAAAATTTTATATGTTGAGTGTGATTTACATAGTAGATTTAAGAACAAAAAAAAAATATATAAAATTAAAAATTTCTTACTTTTGTATCATTCGGGGGTGGAGGAAGACGGTCAGTTAAAATGGACCAAAAGGGGAGTCTTCATTCTTTAATTTTCCTCTTTTTTTGGAGTTTCTACTTTAGTGGTAGGTGTGTGAACTTACGTTTGACAGGGTTTTAAAATCCCAAAGACAGTGCACGCATAAAAAGGTTATCGTCAGGCATTGAATGCTCTCCCCAAAGATGAATACTGAACAACGAAAATACGCAGTTAGTAATGGAGGCCTTCATTGAAAATATAGGTATCCATTTTCATGGAATGGCGAGGAAACTAATTTCTCTTCGAGTGTCCAAGGAATAATATCCCACCGCCAAAATGGAGAATAATGCAAAACGAATATACCATTGCCAGAGAAGGGACAGTGCTCAAAAGACAAACTTAATAAAATCGTAAAAAAAATAATGTAAATATATGGGCCTCTGCTGGAATAGAAAGGTCAGGGTTTATGACTTCAAATTGATGAAAATCAGGAAAAAGCATTATGTGAAAGAAATGGAAAATAGTGGAATCTCGCGATTGATCAATTCAATAAAAATAAAATTCGGAAAAGCTTGTACCCCATACCCTCTTAAGAGTGTTAATAAAATTAAAAACGAGTTAATAAAATTAACTCTAAGCCTTGTCCTAACACAAACTTAAAAAAGAGAAAAAAATCGAAATCAAAGTTTCTGATTACTACCCCCTAAAATTCATGTCACCTTGACCTAAAGACGTTTGTGTAAATGATGAACATCAGACTAGATTTGAATAGGCCTAGTTCATACAATAAAAACCATCCAAAAATTTCGGAAATGCGCCGTTAATATTCATATAATCCACCGAAATGTATTACGAGAAAAGAGTGGTACATGTTCGGGCTCCCCGGGAAACTACCTTACCAAAAGAACAAAGGGTCTCCATAGAAAAATCCCCCAAAAGGTTAAAAACCCACCACACAAACATAAAAAAAAGAAAATATGGAAAGATAAGTTTTGAATACTTGCTAGTTCATAGCTAAACACCCTACCGCCATGAATATCCCCCACCACTTAACCCAGGTCACCTTTGACAAAAAAAAAGTGTGGGTTTTAAATTGATAACATGAAGTTTGGAATTGGGCCTAGTTCATAGATAAAACCTTTCGAAAACATTGCCGAAATAGGTAAGCTTGGTGTTTATAGGAGTGTCCGCAAGTGCAAAGAGTACGGTTTTTTAGGAGCAAAATAGAGGAAAAAAAAAACTCGTTTAGAAATTAATAAAATGAAAGCCTTGTGATGGGTAATTGGTGCTAATAGGAGTGTACCAAGTGTTGAAAAGTATGGTTTAGGAGCAAAATAAAGAAAAAAAATCCTGTGCCTGAATCAGTGAGAGATTAAATATATAAAGTGATGATGCTGGTCAATCTAGGGTTAGTTACCTGGGATAAAGTTTAAGAAATTGCATGTTTGTGGACCACAGGTGGAGGAAAAGAAAACAATCTTGTTGAAAGAAATGGTTAAAATGATACCACCATAAAAGTTACAAGTTATCCCAATAGGATTTGTTTGGAAATGACATATTCCTCGAGGAGTTGGAAAAATAAAAGTATGTTTTACTCCAATGTAAAAACCAGGTTCACAAAAAACCCTTTATGAAAGAAAAAGGAACCGGTATGAAGTAATAAAATAAATATTTGCGTTAAATAGTTTGGTTTCGAAAGCGTATTTTGGAAAATAAGGTAGGAATACGCCTGTGATTCCGGGAAAAAAAAAAAAAAACAATCTTAGCTTTAAATCGACTGTGTTGAAATAAAGTCTGTTTTTGCCAAGCTTATTCTTAGCTAATTCTCAAATGCTTTTCAATAATCAGGATTCTAAGATTACTGGAAATTTGCCAACGGATGTTCAATGTGGAAGTATCAAAGCAAACAGGAATCGGTTCCACAACGAGGAATAAGGGTGCCGTAACGGGCCGCTGAAAATCCGATAGGAAAAAACTACACCATACCGGGCAAATCAAAACGGCCCTAGAAAAAAAAGAAATGGAGGCTCTTACATATTTGAGAAATGCCAACAGGATAAGTAACAGACACTACCCACCACTATCCCCTATCATTTTGATGTTGAAAAATATCTCACGAAAAGCTGAAAATAAGAGTTTATTTCAGCATTTTAAGGATGTGGGAAGGTTACTCTACCCCTATCCCCCTTCCCAACACAACAGAAAAAATCAGCAGACCCTTGCATTTATATAAATCGGGAGCCGGTAAGTCAACGCTAGGACGATCTATATAGAAGCCTTTTCATTTCTACCAACAGCAGATCTAAATTCAAACTACGGCACCATGTTGCATTTATGGACCTCTGGAACAGTGAGGTATATTGTATACAGCTTTTCATAGTTTTAAGTCGATTGTTCTAAGTCAGAGTTTTCGCTTGATAATCTTTTGGCACTAGTTGCGGACACGATTTCTTTATTATAGGGTACAAAATTTCTCTTCTCTTTTAAAGATTTGAAAACGTTTTTCTAAGGTGAAGTGGGGTACTGAAACCGAATAGTCCAAATATATGAGACTATATAAAAAAAAAAAAAAAAAAAAAACAAAAAAAAAAAAAAAAAAAAAAAAAAAAAATAAAAAAAAAAAAAAAAAAAAAATCGTTATATGACTGACCAATAGGTCTGCAGTTAGACGCAAAGTAACCGATATCCCATGCATTTAATGCCTTCGGCGAAGGAGGTGCGATGCGTGGTTGAGGGCAAATCATCCGGCACTTCCCGTGGAGGTCTTTAAGTCTATAAATTTATTAAAGCTTGTTAATAATTTTCCAAACGATAGATTCTCCTCAGATTCTCCGCCGATACTAATTGGCCTAGTCAGGGCCACCAATTCTCAATACGTGGCACGATGTAACGGTTATATTGACACTTGCACTTTGAGGAATAATCCTTTTTATTTTAAACGTTGAAAAGGGGAAACTTCCAATTTCATCCTCAACCCCAATTTCAGTGTGACCATTGGATTCGATTACAGTCACCCCAGGAAAAAAAAGCATCACTTACCAAATTTCTTCGCGAAAATTGGAAAACTTAAACTTTTTCATGAATATAGAAAATTAATACCTTAGGGATAAGTTTCTTCGGACATAAGGTTTTCATCAAGGTTGCTTCGATTTAATGAATACACTGTTCCACCCCATTTTATTTAAAAAGGCAAAATTTTGGCCAAGCTGATAATAATTCTGTTGGGTAATTTTAAACTTTATGAATTTGGAGTCACCACGAATTACCAAAATCTATATGATGTTGTTCGAAAACTCCCTTATTTAGAGTTTCGGTTGGGGTTGCTATTGGCGCGGGTCACTCTTTACTTATAGTTCATTAACAAAGAACTGTTTGATTTCAAAAAATGAATAGATATTGGAAAAAAAAGGAGGTCTTTTTCAAATAAAAGTTAAAAGAGTAACATTAACAGCCTAAAAGAATTAGACCATTATCCTGCATATTTGAAACAGGAGGTCGTTGGACCCCTTAAAACCTTTCTCACCCTCACTTCCCATTGTGGCTAAAAGTTATGCCTTGTCTCTCAATACTCCAAGGACAGAGGACTCTAATACAAGGAACAATGTGGATATAAAGATTTTTTACAATGCACTCAAGAGTGGAAGGCCTTATATATTAAGATGTGTTCTAAACAATGACCATGTCCGTTTCAAAGTCTCGTGAGAGGTAGTTGCAGTTAACAAAAAAAAGGAATGGCACTCACCAAGATGGCTGTGTTTTTTTTTTGCCACAAGAATATGCTCTAACTTCAAACTTCAAATATAAATTAAACTGTTAGCGTGAAGAGTTTAAAGGGTTTACATGGGTGACAACCTCTTGGCTGAAATATAATACAGAATAAATACTGTTCGCTTTGATTTTAGATCGATCACTACGCCCCCTACATTTATAAAGATTGTTTTTCACTTTATTTTCAAATAAGGAAAAAGCCTACTTCCCTCTTGGATTCTTTATTTTACTAACAAAAATGCAATTGACCTCAGACCCCCCCCCCTTTAGCTCTTACATTGTTCTCTTTCTTTCTGTTTCTCTTTTTTTCCCTCCCTCACTGTTTTTTTTCATAGTCGTGACAATTATTCTTTCTAATATAGTTTGTATGTTTTCTATGTTTTTGTTCTTTTTTTTGTGCAAAAATTTTTTCAGAAAGAAAAACGATATTTCGTGTAATGACATTTTACAACAAACATGGAAAGTACTGTGGCGTAGCCTCATCATAATTTTCGTTGTTTAAAGTATACCAATCACAAAAAGCATTTTTCGTCTTTCTTCGTATCAGCAATCATTAAATACTAAAATTCCGGGGAAAATTGAATGAATTCATATCTACAGGGGCAAAAATCATAGCATTGAAACAAGCTCTATAATATACGGATGGCTGTTTTTCGGAGAAAGATAGAAATGGATATTATGTGCATTACTTGTTTTCTTTTTTTTGAGGGATGGCTGATTAAAGAATTATCAGTTAGTGGATGAAGTTTTGTTCTTAAATTAGTAGCAGAAGAAAGCAAACTCATTTAACTGGTAATTGACGTGTTAATGCTCAATCGTGGACGCGCAAATAAAAAGAGATCACCATCATATCACAGGATGCACTTTCAGCTATTTTTGTATCCAAAAAGACAGTTTACCAGAACAGGGGACAAGATGATGCAGAGAACGTCTAAGATAGCCAAAAACGTTTTAAAATTGATTGAACATGAAAGCTATTTTTTAGATTCTGATTACACACTGAAACACATTGGCATAGATGCTCTTTGAAATTTGTGGTGGACAGCCAAGTAACCAGCTGCCGAACGACATAATTTAACCGAGCAGTTTATTGATTTAATCCCTTTATTTGCTTGATGACTACTACTTCAAACAGTAGACGATCATTCTTGAAGTGAGACGGGACGAAGAGAATTTTTTTTTTTTTGACATATCTCTGGGAGAAATAAGGGTCATTAATGCTTCAAAAAAATGTCCTTTGTCATGGATATTTTCCCAACCTCGCTCAAAAAATCCCAAACTTAGAGTGGAGTTACCTAACCCCTGACCCTTTAACTACATTTGCAAGAGATTATAATTTAAAGTAAATATGATGCCAACAGCAAGGGGGTCTTCATGATTTTTTGTGTCGGGGTGGGAGGGGGGTATGTTTTTCAAGCGGAGGGGGACGGGGGGAGGGGGGGTTACAAAAAAACTTAAGCAAAACAGCATCAAACTATCTGTTTATATGCCATTTTTGTTCATTTGTTACGAGTCGGACAAATATTACCCGGAGGGGGAACTCCAAACCGGTAGCGCTCTCCCCGCGCCTTGATACGAACTTGATACCAAGAGGGAATGAAAGTTTACTTCTTATATTGTAGAAATATTTTCAACGCAAATGAATTACATTACAGGATGTGTATTTGGCGTAAAAGAAGGAATAAATACCCAGACGAGCAATAGTCTTGTCAAAGAGCACACTGTCCTCTGAAATATCGGGACAATTGTGACCTTAAAATTGAATTCTGTAGAATTTCAGAGGCTATACTCTCTCCCATAAAAAATTTTAAGGGGGTACTTTTACAAGGGGATTGTTATCGAACCAATGATTGGTATGAAAGAGAAAATTAATCCAAACAGTAAATTTTTGAATTGTAATAGGCTTATTATTTTTAGTAGCAAAAAGATTGAGTGTCCAATAGACTAACGTTTTCAGCTTTTCTACGATCTCAGGACCTATTTCCCCTTTTTCTATGCCAAAATTTTTCCGAAATTTTCTGAGACTTACAAATGGCTGGCAGGAGGCCCAAAATTCTGCCATCTAGTTTACTTACTTCCTAGATAATTCTTCAAACCTGCTTTGCGTTTCAACCTTAAGCACAGGTTTTGCACAGTCTATAATTCACATACTGTTGTAATAAATGCAAAAAAACACATAGGACAAATAAAATGTTAAAAAACCGGTTTTAACACTAAAAGTAAAGAGTGACGCCCAAAGCTTAAAACTAACAAAACCATCCTAAATGTGAAGGATTTTGGTATTCAAAATTAACATTAAAAAATATTGAAATAAAAAAAATTATTTGATTTCTTAATCTTAGTTGTAATGTTGTACTTTGAATAACCTACTTTGATAATGCGGTTACTTTTTCATAACACTGAGTATAAAGGCATTAAATATTTGGTGTTATACAACCAAGTGTTCAAAACTGGTCGATAATTGTTTAAAAAGTATCCGTCCAAGCCTCGGCATTACGTCAAAAGAATTTAACTTGCTGGGAGGTTTATATCTAGTTTTTATAAGTAGGCTATTGTTCGTTTATTTTTTGTAATTACTTATTTTTTTTTCATTTTGTTAATAAATATTTTATTTTAATTGACATAGTTTGTCCCATTAGCCTTTAGAAAAGTGTTGGTCTCTCAAGCTTCATTAATTAAAGAAAAAAAAACAAGTTTTACAATTGAGAAAGTACAGGAGCAGCATTTCAAACTTAAAATGAATAGAAATTGTTACGTATATGTCGGGGGTTCCCTCCTCAACCAGGGGACGGATCCAGGATTTTTTTAGATTTGGGGTTGCAAAATAGGTTGATCCGATAAACTTGCGTTAGGTTTAGGAGCAAGTTTAATAACGCAAATTTGCGTTAATTAAGTAAATTACACTACTTTTAGACTATGTCAGGGGGCGTGCCACCTCGGCCCACCTGGATCCCACACTGTCCTCAACATCCTCACTCATCACGCTATAGTTTTTTGGCACTTTTAAAAAAAGTACTTAATGTTTTAAATAAAAATAAACGACCCATGTGTTTCAGAAGTCTTTTTTTTTTAAAGAACTCGGAACAAAAACTTAAACTTTAGCGTAAAGAACGAGATGTTTGAGGAGGGGGCAACCCCCCTTATATAGTAAATAATTTCTGTCGTTTCAATATTAATGTTGCTCCTTACTTTCAGTTGAAAAAAAAACCTGTTTTTTCTGACCATTTTTTATATAACGCCAGGATACCTGGCTCCACCTCCACGGAAAAATTTCCCTCCCCATAGAAAGTATTTTCTCTGGAAAATCAATCCTGGCGAATATTTACCCTGGACAAGTTACCCTAACATCTCCACGCGATAAAAACTTGAATCGGTAAAGAGGAAGCAAGACATATAATAAGAAATTTGCTGTAAATGAATTCTGACAAATTTTGCACCCAGTGTTAAAATTTCTTCTGAAAATTTCAACCCCTAGAAAACTATCCTACTCCACTAAAATCCTCCAGCAGAAAATTCTTCCTCCCCTCCCACCCAGAAAAAATGTGTGCATACTTTCCCAATAATCAAATCATAATAACAATGGGCGAATTTTATAACTTTCCCCCCCCCCAGGGGCCTGTAGGGGCCAATTTTATCTCAAAGGACATAGTTATGGGGCCTTTCAACCTATGATGAACAAAAAAATCTATCTCAAATATCGATCGGAAGATTTTGGAAAAAAGTGGCCGTGGAGAGGGGGGCCTAGTTGCCCCATCAATTTTTGCCCACTTAAAAAGGGCAACTAGAACTTTTCATTTTCCACTGGAATGTAGCCCCTCCGACGTTCTAGGCCCATGGGTATATACGATCACAACCCTGGGAAAAAACATTAACTGTTGCTTACCCATCAAAAATCCAAAACAGAGATCAATGAACTATTGCATCGTTTGTTTATGCGTTACCCCCAAAAAATTAGTGATAGGATAAATCTTTATAGTTTCATGAAAATATAATTAACCAAATAGAAATGTGATATCTCAACTACAAAGTAAAGGATCTTAAAACTTAAAACAAATATATAATTTCAACACTCAAATTATTTATAAAAAAAAAAACTATTCCTCAAAATAAATCGTTTTTGACAAAGATACACCATTATTTTGCCTCAAAACATATTACTTTTTAGTTTTTAAGTTTCAGGTCCGAAAACAGCTTTTGGACTTCTTTAAGAGGTGCTAATTATTGCGTCAGTTGAGTTGTAAAGGGAAAAACTCATTAATGCAGAGCAGCCATCTTTCGAGTCGATAACATACCCTTAAGTAATCCCACCCTATCCTTCAGAACTTTTGATAGCCGTCTATAGTGTAATTCTGCAATTTCTTCCAAAAATTGCAAGAACAGTTGAGTTTGTAAGTGGAATCCAGGTTTTTTTATCAACTAGCCACACAGAATCTTGAAGAGACGGTGAGCACACCTTCGAACTCTAGGTTGTTGATCCGGCTAATCTCTCGACTTCAGAATATCGAGATGCGCAGTCCTTGCAGTCCTGAGCAACTTCTTATTTATCACAATGTGGAGCAGAGAGCTCAGTACGTTTTCTCCAGTACAAACTGAACAACAGCTCCATAAATCTAAAGGAAAATACTAAATGTTAAATAAAAAAAGGTCCTAGGATTTCCAACGTTTTTTAAAGTTATAACTTTCTGGTTATAAAACATAAAAAAAAAAACGTGATTTAAGATCTTCTCTAAAGGCTGATTACGGTTGGCAATGTTTTGCCCTGAATGTTTGCCTTAAAATCCAAGAATCAGTACTTTTTAGGTAGGGATTTGTGCCACCCCAACTGCCCAAGAAAACTCTTCTTTCAGGACATATTTTGAAGAAATTCATCTGTTTTCTACGCGGGTTTAAATACAGCAAGATCTAAGCAGGACGTCATCGGATCTCACTAGGACAGCCCGATCCGTTTAAGTTAATAGCAATAGGGTTCCACCCAAAGATTACCACTAGTATGCCTGACCCTTATTAGACTTGCTATTACAAAAATTGCCGTCTCCAATTTCTATTAAAATGCCATTGATCTTTATTTCGAGTAAATAAAAGACTTTGTCTATCATGCAGTTTTAATAAATCTACCCCCAAAAACAAAATATCAGGGTTTCCCAAAATTTGTATGCGACGTTTGGATTAAAGATTGCAAAATTAATGGAGCGTGAAGGGTCCCTCTTAACCATTTTTGACAAGTCTTAGACAGTCATAGATGGTCTTGGGCTCTGGCAACACGCCAGGAAACCGGTGCGTCCTCCCTGGCTGAGAATGTTAGGTAACCAGATCCCCAGTCTCGACCACAGTTGGGAATGCACACGAGCAATACCAAACCAGTGCCTTCAGATTGTTTGAAAATCACCAGGGCAAAATAATGAACTACTAAGCGAGTGTAGACTGAACCGAGAATCCCTTCTTAGTCTCAATCCTTAGCTTGTGGTGTTGAGTGCGAGGGGCTGCTCATACTCCTGTAAATTTTGTACGCCCAGTGTGGCATGCCTTTAAGCAAGGCAGAACTGTTACTAAGTTTTTAGGGGACTGTAGCAAAGACTCTGTGGAACTTGTGTGGAACACATGGTGTTCGGAAATGTAGACTAGGTGGTAGGAAGGTCAGCAAGCCCTCGGTTGAGTAATCCCCAGAAGCTGCCCACGCCGACATGACGGCGGCAAAATGTGTGATTAGTAGTATAGGCGGGCGTGCGCGCCCCACCAGGCGTGCCGAAATTTGTTTCGGTGGCGACACCACGATTTCTGACTGGCGGCGCGCCGCGGGGCGCGCCGATTTTACTGGATTACAAAAAAATAATAAAATTCCACTTCACCAAGCAAAGTTCAACTTTCAGATTGATTTTAAGTAAGGGATTTTTAAATGTTTGCTTCTAAAACAGTACAAGAACAATATGACAAAACAAGGAAATTTGTTGCGGCCCGTGCGGAAAGGGTTTTATGTTCACGCCCCTATCGATCAGACCAATTAGAATTTCTCATTTTTTTAGACTACTAGACCCAGGGAAAACCTATGTTAGTGTTTATGTTTAACATAGCCATTGTCCTATAAAATCCTAGTGTTTAGTCATTTATTCTTGTTAAGGAATTTGGGCTAAGTGTGTATAAACTTTCAAAGTTGAAGTTCAAAAACATCTCCTTTTCATCAAATACATACGAAAAAGGAAGTGGAAAAAAAACAACAAAAAAAACAAATAACAACATTCAAAAAAACACTGTATACAAGTCAGATTACCATGGCTTAAACAACACCAAAATTTTAAGTCAGTGGTTACATTACTTCAGTTATAATTGAATGTAATAAAAGTGAGTTTTGTTCACTCTGCTTGGAGCAATTGATCGTTTTTGTCCCCCCCCCCCCCCCCCCCCCCAGTGACTATCAGCTTCCGGTCGTGCTAAAAAGCCGCTGTACCTGGGGAACTTGTTGCTGCTGGTACAGCTAGAATTTGACGAGCGTAAAAACTGCCACTCACGGGAACTGATGCTCATGCATTGGACCTTGGGACGTCCCATAAGAATCCGCAAAGAGGGATTCTGTCTTATATCTGCTGAAATAAGTTGGTTTTATCAGGGAGAAACTAAAATGCAACTGTTACACTTAGAGCTCCTGGCGCCTATACAACAGAGGGGGACTAAACTGTACACCTTTACCCCTCTTTTCTTATCAACACGGAAATTAACCCCGAAATTCTTTTCTGAAAATGAACAGTTTTTCGAGTCATCATGAAGATCAACGTTCAAAGGTTTTTAAGGCTACTTCAACTTCCAGTGTGCTCTGCATCACTAGTGCAAAAAAAAAAAAAATGGTCATTCATTTCTATAGATATATTCTGTGAAAAAATTATATTCTGTATGCTGGAAAAAAAATTTCCAGCCAATTGTTAAACAATATAGACGCTTTTAAACACTAGACACATAATAGTAGTGCTTAATTAAAGTTCTTACCTCATCTAGTTGACATGAAATGGAAAACTTGATACCATTCGCAAAAAAAATCTGTGTACTTTCTATTGATTAGCTTGGATACACTTACGCTATTTGATTTTGGTTAAAATTTTAAGAAGCAGAAGTAGCCCCGAAAGTTAGAAACATAATGACCCTCAGTCGTTTCTAGGGAATACTGCCTGAGATGCCTTATTTGGGGAAATTAGCATTAACACAGGGCATGTCGATTGAATCCGTAAGGGCAAACATTTTTAGTCTTTGTAAACCATAGAGGCTAATGGGAGGGGTTGGTAGTGAGAGGGGGATTAGTTTACCCTCCAATCACTTCGGACTATTAAAAAGGCCATTCGGCCCTTTCTCTTTTCAAATGAAATTAGCCCTTTTCGAATTTCCATACGGACAACTCCTTCGATACGAAGTGCCATGGTCTAAAACAACATCAACAACAACAAAACATAATACAGTATACCCACACGATCTTTACTATAAAAATGTCCAAGCTTCCAAACACTTTCGACAATTACAAAAGGGCACTAGGCCTTTTCGATTTCCAATCGAATGATAGCTCTTTTGAGTTTCTACAGAAACGCTTCTATAAACACCTTTGATATGGCCCCAGCGGTATAAATTACACACCCTTACCATAAGGGCTGTGAAGGTGGTTGTCATCCTCTAAGACCTAATTTCCAGAATTTTTCAACTCTACGTTAAACAAAATGGCTATCTCAAAAAATTTTTGATTGGATGTGTTTGGGGAAATTGGTTGGGGTTGTGAGAGGGGCGTTAGTCGCTCTCCAATCACTTTCAACTATGTAAAAAAGGCACTAGCCCTTTCAGTTTACAATCAAGAGAGCCCTTTTGACAGTTTCTATGACGAACAATTCAATAAAAATATTCTTATATGCCCCAGGGCATAAGCTTACAACCCTTGCCCTGAGGGCGGGGGGGGATTGTCATCCTCAAATTACATAATTTCAGAACTTTCTGCAACGTTGAACCAAAATGGCTATATGAAAAATTTTGATATGTTGTGTTTGGAGGATATGGTTGTGGGCTGTGAGAGGGGGGTTAGTTACTCTCCAAATCACTTTCAACTATTAAAAAGGGCACTAGCCCTCTCAATTTCCATTGAATGAGCCCATTTGGAAAGTTTTTTACGACAACGCTCATCTATAAAAAAACCTTATATGCCCCCCAGTGCATAATTTACAACTCTTCTGCCCTGGCGGCTAACATGGGTGGGTTTATCATCCTGAAATAAATAATAGTCCAGAACTTTCAACTACGTGAACAAAATGGCTGTCTCTAACAACTTGAATTCAATGTGTTGGGGAAATGGTGGCGGGCAGTTCGAGAGGGGCCCGGGGTATTTTTTTGGTTGAGTAACTACTCTTCACTCACTTTCGATGTATTAAAAAAAGGGCAATAGCCTTTGAATTTCCAATCAAATGACCCCCTTTTGAAACTTTCTACGAAAAACATTATATATAAAACCTTATATGCCCTCGGGCATAACTACAACCCTTGCACATGAGGGCTCTGATGGGGTTATCATCTAAAAGGGGGACCTAATTTTCAGAACTTCGACTACGTTGAACAAAATGCAATATCTCAAAATTTTGATTGGATGTGTTTGGGGAAATGGTGGGCTTGAGAGGGGGTAGTTGCCCTTCAATCATTTTTCGACTATTAAAAGGTGCACTAGCCCTTTCAATTTTGCAATTGATGAGCCCTTTTTAAAGTTTCTACAAACATCGCTTTCTATAAAACCCTTATATGCCCCAGGCGTAACTTACAACCTTACACTGAGGAGCTTTGGGGGGGAGGGGTTGTTCATCCTTGTAAATGACATAATTTCAAAAACTTTCAACTAAAGTTGAATAATATGGCTATCATAAAAATTTTGATTGGATGTGTTTAGGGAAAGGTGGGCGTGAGAGGGGGTTAGTGGCCCTCAAATCACTTTCGAGGAACTATGAAAAAGGGCACTAGCCCTTGAATTTCCAATCGAATGAGCCCTTTTTTCAAGCTTTCTTCGACAAAGATTTCACTAAAACCTTATATTGCCCCCAGGGCATAATTTATAACCCTTGCCCTGAAAATACTGTGGGGGAGTGTCTGCTCAAAGGTTATAATTTCCTGAACTTAAACTGCGTGGGAACAAACATGAATATCTCAAAATTTTTGATTGGATGACTTTAGGGGAAATGGTGGGCGTGGAAGGGGTGTTAGTTGCCTCCAATCACTTTTAGACTATTGAAAAGGGCACTAGCCATTTTAATTTCCATTATGAGGAGCCCGGTTTTTGAAGTTCTACGACACTGCGTTCTATAAAAAACCTTTATATGCCTACAGGGCATTACTTATAACCCTTGCCCCGAGGGCTGTGGGGAGGGGTTAGTCATCCTCAAAGACGTAATTTCCAGAACTTTCAACTCCGTTGAACAAAATGGCTTATCTTAAATTTTGATTAGATGGTTTGGGGAAAAGGGAAAGGTTGGCGTAAGAGGGGCCCGTGTAGTTGCCCATCAGTAACTTTCGACTGTTAAAAGGTTACTAGCTCTTTGAATTTCCAATCGAATGAGGCCTTTTTTGAAAAGTTTATACGACAATGCGTTCTATAAAAACCTTATATGCCCCCAGGGTATAACTTACAACCTCGTGCCCTGAGGGCTGTGGGGGAGTATCCTTCTCAAAAAATAATTTCTCCTCTGGAAATCAACTACGCTGAACAAAATAGCTATCTCAAAATTTGATTGGAAGTGTTTGGAAAATGGTGGGCCGGAAGGGTGTTAGCTGCCTTCCAATCACTTTTGACTATTAAAAAGGGCACAAGCCACTCCGATTTCAATGAAATGAGCTCTTTTTAAAGTTTTTACGGACAAAGTCTCCGATACGAAGTGGTCTAAAGGAAAAAAAAAACAAAAAAATCATACATTGGCCAACATCGTTCTTATATTCCCCCGGGCAATAAACACTAAAAAACCATTTCCTTGAGGGTTGTGGGGGAGTGACCTCCTCAAAAAACATATATCTCGAACGTTTCAACGATTAACGCCTTCGATCACGAAGTGTCCCTGAGAATGGAAAAAAAACTACTAACAATTGTACCAAACAGCGTTCTTTACTTAGGCAGCTTGACTGCGCTGCCTATGATAAAATCCTGAATTGCCTCAATGCCTGCTTTTACCTAACGTCTTTTCTTTACGAGAAAAAGCAGAAAGAAATAATGAACAAGAAATTCAAAGTGGAAGGCTAGAATTTTTATTTCAAGAAAAATTTCTTCTTCTTCTTCATACGAACCGATATACAAGTAGTAGCCCAGATGACAGCATTCATCTTAAAAACAGATTAAGCCGGGATGGACGGTTGAAGCCCGGAGGTCGATATCGAATTTTTAAGTAAAAAAAGAGAAAAAAAAAAAAACGGGTGGAGTTATTAGTGAAGCCGCAGCCGATAGCAATCACACGGCGGCTTTGGTCAGCGCGCTGATGGCAAGCGCGGCGGCGGACCGTGCCACCGTTTTCGCGGTGGCGCGCCGACGACTTTCGGCGCGGCTTCGAGGTCTAAGGTTTGAGTGTTGTTCATATGGGACCATTGTTACTACCGGAATGAATCAAATAATAAGGAGGATTCCTTACTTTAGAAAAGTAAAACAATCTGCTACACAAGGTTCTTTATTTCTACATCCAAGTGCAGGTTCTCAAGAAATTTAAAAAGTTTGAGGGAGAGATGTTGAAAAAGAAAGAAAAAGAACAAAAAAAGAAAGATGGATGAGAGAGAGAGAAAAAGTTCTTTTCACAAAGCTAGCTATTATAAGTTCGAACTACGAGATGGATATTTGTTAATAATGAAATCTACAGTATGAAAATGTTCAGCCGAGGAGAGATAAAAGCCCTACAGTGATTCAAACTAAAACTATGAAAAAAATTACTATGGATGAAAATAAGTGAAGCACGCTTCCAAGCGCAAGATAAATTAAAACGAATAATCCCATTAAAGGTAAGATAGTAGGATATTGCCATTGATGAATCCTAAAATTACAGAAATATAATCGATTAATCCAGATTCGAGCTAAAAAAACGAACTGAACACCAATCACAAATAAAAGTAGGGCGTTCACTAAACCCCTCTCTTTGACGCCTTCATAAAGCCGGAGTATTATTTTGCACTTTCATTAACTCAAAAATAATTAGAGGCCCTTCCTCTCTATTGTTATTAATTGAAAAAACGTTATCACCCTCCACAAAAAGAAATTTATCCAGTAATAACCCCATTTTCATGAATTTATATAATTATTCGATAACAGTACTGTACTTATTACTCGCATTTTGCACAATTTTGGACGTCAAAGGTTTCAAACTTAGTCATTCAACCGGATTTATGAAGGATCGAGACTATTTCTAATCAAATAATTTGTGAGAATTAAATAGAATTATCGCTATAAAAACACTGATGATGCATGAATTACAAAAAAAAACCTTGAGAAAGCAGTCAAAAATACCAAAAAAAAGACAACATAAACCCTCGTGGGAATAGAGGTCAAGGTGGGGGAATAAGAGGTCAAAGATAAAGCGGAGGATTAAAGAAGTTGGCAGAGAGGTAAGAGAATGCCAGCGTAAGAAAACGAAAAAAAAAAACTCACCAGAACAAACAAAACCAATTGAGTATCGCAAACTATAAATGTGGAATGGGGCCAAAGCAGGACAAAAAAGGGAAAAGTTAATTAAAGCATGGTGGAGAAGGAATTATAAATCATGTGATGTTTAAGAAGCGAAAACTTGTAAAGCTAAGGAAATGCTGAAAGAACAAAGATTGACGACACCTGGTGGAATCCGTCTCACCATCTGCTTTTAAGTGAAGAAATGGCCCGAGGAGTGCCAAATCAAGTTTGCCAAATTATATGTGGACGGAATGATAAACAGTTTGAAGGTTGATAGCATCGTGGATTGTAAATATCAACATTGTCATCACGTTACGGATAATACCGAAAAATATTATCCGTTGTAATAGTCTACTTTCCTTTTGGAAGATTGCAGTCTCGTGATCGATAAATAGGACGACGTAAGCAGTTAGAAATGTACTAAGTCCCCAGGATGAAAGAAGACGGGTTTTCTTAATTAAAATCCTGATTAAACCTTGGAGGTTCAAGGCTTGGGAATAGAAATGTAGACTGCTAAGGAATGCACCCTAGTCCTTCTAAAAGTGGGTGCTAGCCCATATAGATATAGTGTATAGTACTTAGAATTTTTAAAAAGAAGTACTAGAGTGCCATCTTCCCAACCATGTAGCTCGCCCTTTTTTGACCATACTATTATAGTGATAGGAAGTCAACCAGTTCATACCAAATCGCCTTAGATCAAAATGATATCCGAAAAGAATGGATTCTGCGACACTGAGAGATAAGAATTTAACACCACCAGGTTTGCTTCAGGAATAGGGAAATTTAAGCACTAAGAGAAGAGGAAAAAGGAATAGCATCGACCCTTGAATTGAATTTTGGACCCAGACTTCAGGAAAGACAGGATTATCACATTCACAGACAAGAAAAAGTTGCAATGTTTTTATTTTTTTAATGTTTATAATAGGCAGCGCAAATATCGCTGCTAAGTAAAGAGCGATGTGGGGAACAATGATTTTTTTGTCGCCAAGGCACATTCCTATTGAAGAGTGTAGTTTTGTTGTAGGGACATTAGAAGGAGCTCGGTTCGATTAGAAATAGGAAAAGTGATTTTGAGGGCAACACAGCCCCTAATTACTCCAAACACATTCACAGAGCTTTAAGAGAATATTGAAAGGGAGGGTTTACTCTCCCTCGAAAGCGGAGGGAAGCACAAAGAGGTTTTATAATGTTTTCGGTTTTTTGGATTAAATAAATTCCAATAATATTAAGAACTTTCAGAAAACGAATACCAAGTGACATATTGAACTTTCAATCCATGTTAATCTCTTTCGTCCAGTAATCTGGCCATGGATGGTGAGTTTTTTTCGAGATTATGAGAAATAGAAAAACACATTTTCAAAATGAAGGATTGTTTTCAGTAAAGTGCATATTGAGACTTGGTCTTTGGAAGCGATGTGGGATGTCCGCCCTAAATCCTCCGTAAATTCTACTTTTTTTTATTTTGACTCGGTTATTTATCTGTAATTCCAGTTCGTGTCACGTTTGCATTTATTTATTGATTTCTGGTAGTTTTACGATTGAAAAATTATTGTCTCTTTCGTTTTACTCATCTTCGGATTTAAAATGTAGTTCTTATACTTTTTTTTTTGTAGTGAACATCTCTTAAATGGTTCACGAAGGGGAGCGTGTTACCCTTCAATAATTACCAACCCGTAAAAAAAAAAGGCACTAAGACTTTTCAGTTTCTAATCAAATTCAGTCCCCTCCGAAGCCTCTAAGACTGCTAGTTCCACTCCGACAGGGGCCCTGGCAAAATTAAAAAAAATACATGGGTACTCCATAATCGCTCTTTACTTAGTCCAATGCTATACACACCTGTGATACACACAGGAGCAGTATCCAGCATAGTGTATTACCATTAAAGCGAGTGGTGCATGCATAATTAGCCAGGTAACGATAATTGCACGCACTGACTAAGACTTATTATTCTCGTGGACATTTCATTTGTATTAATTTAAACATTATACCAAAAGGTCTTATCATAGAGCAACAATAAAACTTACCTGTGCCCTGCTGTTGGTATTTGGTAGCTCCTCCGTAATTTGTCCATGTGGAGCCTCCAAGAAGAACCTTTGGTAGGGTCACGTTGGTGGGATATGCCTCGCACTCCTTGGTATGGGACACGGTGCTCTGCGCGGCAATTCTGGGCATTTCAGCTAAAAAAAAAGTGTTTAAATAAAATAAGAAATTTTAAAAAAATGATTGGAAAAATTCGCTCTGTTCACGGAAAAGCTCTTAGAAAAACTCTGTTTTAGGGAATGACTTTTAAACTCCCCACTCCCCCGATGTGTTAGCCAAACTACAAACCATTGATCCTTTTCCTCCCCTTGATAATTGGCGAAGCAACTATAAACCACTGTAGATGAATTAAGTAAAAATTCAAAGAATCAGCACAGCTTTCTTAATGGGGATGAGGTCAAGGTCGTTACAAAAAAACAAATGGTCTATAAACACCAGTACAGAGTTCTAGCCGATTACTTTGGACAAAACTTAAACATCACTTTGCCGTGATGTCAGAACAATAAAACACGCCATTCGCAAACCGTCTGGCTTAAGAATAGTTAAAACCCAAAAAACTCGCTATGTCTTCTAGATGGGGAACTGGAAACTGAGTGCTTTAAGGTTCTCTTTATATATTAAACTCAATGGTACATTGTTTCATCGAGAGATGCCTTTGTTCTGTTGCTTGTGTTTTATCCTTTTTTTACTCTGGATAAAAATGATGGAAACACTGTGTTTTCATGGCCAGAGTTCTTCTATTGATCTGTTAACAAATTGAGAAATGGTCGGATGTGAGAGTAGCTAACTCTAAGAATTGAGAGAAACTAATCATTTGTCTATCTTCAGATCACAAATCCTCGGCGGTCATCCCTTACTTAATCTTTAAGAATAAAACCTATCAGGTAACTTCACTCTTCTTGAGTTCACTTACTCCAGCTGATCCTATTATGCACCCAGTCTTAATCATACCAATTCTACCTCATAATGAAAAGATAGGAGTAATCATTCCCTCCTATGAAAAAAACCCATTTTTCATGGTTCAGTTCGATCCCTTTCTGTAAAAAAAAAATATTCGAAAGGATTTATGTCCCCAAAAGACAATGCAACCCATGTAGTAGGTTCTGAAACTTATTCCGTGATCCACTCCAACAGAAACTGGAGTATGCACTGGGTAGGGTTGTAACACAACAATAATCCACTACTACGTTTCAAGACCAATTTTTTATACAACATCAAACAGCTTTTCCCTGAAAAATTGATTCAATAATCTTTATCATTTGGAGTTTTCTATCCTCGTTCCACCGTTTCCTGTTGTGTTAAGATGATGAGGCAAAAAGCAGACGCCTGACACAGTTTGCTCCATGATTGGTCCGCAGAAACACCTATGATATGCGATTAATTGAAAATAAGTTTTTTCCTATGCAAGGCTAAATTAGAATTGCTTCCACTACTTATCCTATGTCACAATGACAGTTTCTTTAAAAAAGCAGAAGTAGAAACAGCAAAAAAAAAAATCAAAATGAATGCCACTTGTGGGCTAGGTTACAATACAAGCAGGATTTTTTTTTAAGCAACAGCTCACAGAACCCTTAATATTTTAACATGATCTGATATTAAAATTTAAATTTTACTAATCTTAAAATTCAAAGGGGAATTTAATCAAATAGAGTTTCGGAAAATTTAAATTTAAGCCCCCCCCTCCTGTGACAAACTATAACACAACTATTTGATTCACACATCTTAAATTCTGGCCCTTGTGTGATATATACGTTAAACAGCTAAATAATAATTTTGGAAAAATTGGATGGCTTAGATTCGGAAAAATAATAAAAATCTACACAATAGCCTTTCTAACGGCAAAAGATAAGGACGGCAATCCGTTATTAGTGTCCATGTATATGAATTTCTCTCATCAAAGCCACAACCCCTCTAACTCCTAAATTGTAAATAGAAACTAGCCATCTTTTTAACCACCTTCTGAATGTTAGACAGTGCCCGGAAAATAAAGGCCCTGTGCCATTTAGCCTCGGGAGGTATATCGAAATGTGTATGGTAAAAGTAAATTGAAATGCCGAAAGAAGGGATGCTCGCTCCAGTGAATGCAGACAAGATACAAAACGTATTTACAGAAAAATATTGGCTGTAAAAATATATAATATAGATTATTGTGCGATTAACTAAAAGGCAAATAAGCTGAGGTTACGAAACAGTTTAAAATTAATGATAATATTAAAACTCACCTGACGGGTAACATAGTTGATAAGTCCCCCATGCCAGGGGCTCCATGCATGAACGAATGTTGAAATGGTTTAGCAGCTTTGGGTTCTCTGTAGCGGTTCGAGACAAATTACAGCATCGTTAATAACTGGTCAAATTGCTCCATATGAACTCAGCTGCTAGGACAAAGAACAAATTAAATTTTGAAAGTCTTCCTCATCGACACTGCCTGCATTTCAAGAAACCCAGCCCAGATATATGAGATGACTATATATATAGGCGATTATATAGTATATCGATATATTATATATATATTAGTATATGGATATGATATGATATGATATATATATATATATTATTATATATATTATATATATATATATATATATATATATCTATATATTATGTATATATAGATATATATATATATTATAATATATATATATATAATAATAATACTTATATATATATATAGATATATATAGAAGTAACATAGTAATTTTAGGAAACACTCCAAACTAATGCCGCTGTATAAGAAGGTATGATAAAAGTGTGTGTGGTAATGATAAAGGCATTTAGCCTGGTTTCTGTAGGTAGCAAATTACTTGTGCCTTTATGTTTAGAACTTATGTTTAAACAAATGAATAGTTTAGGCTTACTGATAGGTTTTACACAATCGATATGGTTTAGACCTTACACTTAAAAAAAAACTGTTAGATAAAGTTTTAAGATGAAGATGAGTTTCGGTTGTTTAGGAAGGTTAGAGGAGTGTGTCCGACCAAAATTTTCACTCCTAGGGTTAATAAGAAAGTACATGACTCATGCACCACACCTTTAGTCCTCCTGTGTTATAGATTGTGAGCAAGTGTTTGATTCAGATGATAATAAAGCTTTAACGAAGGTCCGATCCTTGATATGGTATGCCAGATAAACAACACATAAAGTAATTAGTGATATATATGAGAAATAACATTGCTGTGGTTAGGGCGGAAAATGATGGTTATTCGCTGCGGTTTCGTATGAATAAGGAGCTAAAGCAGGGTTGCGGTTCTATCCACGTTATATGAATCATCTTTGATGGGACTTCCGTTCTAAGGTAACACGACAAAAGGCTTAATGGGAGAGCAACAGACTCAAAATAGGGAAGTACAAACTCCCTGGGAATGGATTATGCTGATGATTTAGTCTTCCTAGATGCAAAATATTTGCCCAAAAATGAAATGAACTGTAGAGGATCGCACGAGTTCCTGGGTACAAGAATGGGCCTTAAAAAATTAATGTTTAAGATGAATAGCTCGCTAAGACTAGGAAGAAAGTGAAGATAAAAATGTGATGTAGGGTAACCAGAAGAACTGATATCAAGCTGGAACAGCTTCACCATGCATAGATAGTATTATGGTAAAGACGGTGGGTGCCCAATGGAAGCATGTCAAAGTTCTAAAATAGGCCACGGATTAGGATGTTCTTTCACAGTTGAAAAAAGTTGCTAGAATTAGGAAGATAAAGTCCTGCCAAAAACCACGTTTAGAATATTGAAAGTTACAGTGACGACAGTGGTCAAAGTTATGGTTCTGAAGCCATGAGTAACTCACGGAAAAAATGGAGGAAGATTTGGTTACGGAGGAGGGATTCTTTTAGAGTTGTTTCGAGAAAGAAACTGTCTAAGGATTGTTTTGGGTACCACCGACTGACTGACGGTATCTCAAACAGTTACCTGTAAATAAATTTTGCGTCAAATCCCGCTTTCCAGGGCGTGAATGGAAGGAAAGGCTGAGATGATTAAGACATGTTCTTCGATCGAGGATGACAGATTGCCCAAATATTAGTATTGATGGGTCAACCGTCTAGGTCCAAGCAAAAAGCAGTCCGTCTTGGAAGGGGTTGGAGGATATTGTAAAGATAGATCTGAAGGGAATAGTGAACTTTTCTGGAAGAGTGTAAAGGAGAGAGGCTTGGAATAGGTATGTGAGACGAAAGAGGAGCGTGTCGTAGCTGTGTTAGAAAATTACCCTCAGCGTGGCTTTTTGAGCTGCAATTAAGTTGGTAGTAGTAGTAGGAGCCAGTAGTACAAATTATTATGTTACCGTTTTAGTTTTAATTCATGAGGTAAGAATATCCAGCAAATTGCAATCACCGTAAGAACAATCTGACCGTAAATTTAAATCATCCTTCATGGTTATCCTCAAAGAATAATAACAAACTATAGGAATGATGCTCTCTTGCGATTCATCGTGATTTCCTCGCTGTTGCTTCTTTCTAACTGCAAAATTTTGTTATGCGTGATTTTCGTTTTTAGATTCCCCCCGAGGTGATCCAAGCAAAGTTTTGCCTGTTGCAACATTGTCGTTTGAAATTATATGTGATTCTTGTATGTTTCTTGTTCCAAGCCTCTTATTCTTTAGCTCGTTCGGAGAGCAGGTTGGCATCTTCGTGTAATTTTACATGCGTCATAAATACTAAAACGATACGACAAACTGCTGGGAGGGAAAAAGACACAATAGTGCATGTCACTTATTTAAAAACCCAACTACGATACAAAGGCTTTATGGCGTTTTCCAAACACATCCAAGACCACATATAGAAGAATGTCTTCCTATGAATTTTATTGATAGGATAATTGTACCTTTTCACAATTTTACCTTCGAGCCTGCCGAAAATCAACTAAATTTAAGGCAGCCTTTGCCAGATTTGTCAGTAAGAGAAGTGAAGGAGCTGCCTATAGTACCTATTCGTACATTTAAAATGCTTAGGTTCTTTATTCATTACTTAATCACTGGTTAAAGTCAAAGCGCGATATTCGATAATCTATGGAGGTTTACAAACCACTTTTATTTGATTTATTCCTTGTATATTTAAATGACAAGCATTTAAATTAGCTGAGCTCAACACCTTTGGCCCATAGGATGAATGGAGGCTAGGAAGTTTTTTTTTGAGTATGACCAACTAGGATAATTTTGAAAACTAAATCAGAAATAATTCTTCTTTTCAAGTCTTTAATCAAAACCATCAAGGAGTTCTTTCTCCTTTTGGAGAATAGATGTTGTACTTAAAAAAAAAAAAAAATGGGAGCTTATAAAACAAGGCATTTCCAAAATGGCAATAGGTCAATAGGTTTTTCAACTGAAGTTATGGGATAGCGTGATACAAGGTGCAGGAAACTTGCTCAGTTGATTCTAAAAATATAATAAAGAAGAATGTGTTGTTTCTTTCAATTTGAAAAAATATCCTTTTCCTACCATCAGAAGAAATAGCAATCTCACTTAATTGGCGTTTATCTTATTCCCGCAGTTGCACTTACATAAATCGAGAAAACTAAAAAGAATTTTCTCTCGGCTTAGTCTAAACGGCTTTCGGAGGTAAACCGAAAGATCTAATAATTGGTGACAGAAACAACTGGCCGCGAATCTAGACACAGCACACACAAAACTCTGCCAATTATGCACCGGATAGGGGGACGACATAAACGTGACGTAAGAAATAACTTGAAATAGGCACTGACTAACTTACAAACATCGGGATCTCAGGAAAACATTTTTACTTAGAAAAGGTATATGGGGACTTATTTTGTAAGAATTCTTCATGAATATCTTAAAAGAAAAAAAAAGTATGAATTGAATTTATCACGTATGTAATGAATAGACTGCTATTGCCATAAAACTAGAGCTGCATGCCTAACTAACGATTATTAAAACTGAATGGATAGTTGCCGAAACGGGTGCTGGCAAGAAAGGTTACGTGAATCTAAATTTGGGGAAACAGGGTACCCGAATAACAAAAATGTTCCAATCAGCCCAAAAAGATCCATTTTTCCCATACGTTTAAGCCAATCAGTGACAAAAAAACCTCCTTAGAGTCCGGGCCAGTAAAAAAAACTCCTTTTTTTCTCCCATTTTCTGCTGATATGTTATTTTCCGTATTGCTAGAACTTAAGCCGACGGGGGGACAGTATAAATTGTTCATGCAGCTTACGCTTTTTTTGATCATATTGATTGCCATTGTCACAACCAAGTTTCAAGTGATAATCGGAACCCCTTAGATCAATCAGAAAAACACTGTTTTTTTGTTTATACTAAATTCTCATATAGTAGGCCGCCTCGCTTGGGGAAAACCCACGGAGGATGTTTATAGTTTTAGATTTGACAAGTCTATTTATTGATTTAGTGATCTCTTGAGGGATACTTATAGGACCCTAAGGCCCATTTCAAGACAAGATAATACCCTAAACTTAGACTGCGGTGCCACGGAGAATTATACAAAGTGCACCCGGTGGCGAAGGAAGAACTGGAGGTTTTTAGAAAAAAGGTAAACAACAATTCTTATCTATTAATAGTACATTTGTGAGAAATGGTCCAACCGCACAAATTCAGGGACCTTAAATTAAAAATTAAAAAAAAACAGTGTTTTTAACTGAAAGTAAGGAGCGACATTAAAAACTTTAAAACGAACGGAAACTATGCCGTATATAAAAGGGCATGACCTTGCTCTCCTACCCCTCGCTCTATGTACGAGCTAAGGTTTTTATGTTTTAAAAAAAACAAAGTTGTGAGACAAAGTCAAACGTTATCGTTTTATTAGTATAATTTTATTAGTTCTTTCCAATGGCTTTTCCATTATTATTTTTATGCCCTTCTTTTTTTTGGGGGGGGGGGCTAAGGCATGGGTGGAAAATAATTGGGTATGCAGGTTTTTGTAAGGGGATGATGTCTTGCCCCATACAAGTTTAATAACTTTGGGTTTTGTTGCTAATGTGTTTTATTTTTTTTCTCTGAATAAAAACCTTTTTCTCCAAAATAAACTGCACTTGGACCACAGCAGGCTTTAGACTTTTAAAGATAGGAGAATAAGGCTGCAGTAGCCAAACTCTTGTTTGTAGTTGATTTTTGTCTCGTTGTTTAAGCTTGATTAGCATAATTCAATTTAAGTTTTACTCGTTTGTTAAGATTTATTTATTCATTTATGTTCGTACCTGCTGTATGTCTGTTCACTACGATTTTTTTATTTGTTTCAATCGTTGTTCGGTTTCATTTATTTCTTCAATAGTTAATGTCTGGTCGTTCCGAGTTTGAATTACTATAGGAACTTATTTCTACTGAGCTTAAGTTTACTATGGCACTTTATCTTTCTGTGAAAAACGTATTTTTCGGAGAGTTTTTTATTTGTAGCTAATTTATGTTCGTTTTGATTTGCCGAACGTTTCAAAATTTTTCAAAATTCCCGATTCCTAAAAAGTGTTTTGAACAACCAACGTCTCAGCAAAATATCACAAAACATCAACAATGGGTGTTTTTTTCAACATTAAAGTTTTCAAAACTTCAACACCCCCTCCCCCAAACTATTTCCCGAAAAAGTAGTTACAAAATAGATGTAGTAGCAAGTTGAAATGTAGTCGCATAGTCACAGTTGCAAGGTTGTCGCAGTTGGAGAGTAGGTCACCAGTTGCAGTTAAAAAACAGGTCTCACTTGCGGCCCGCAAATAGTAGCAATCGCAGTAGTGTCCCTGAAAAGTTTCAAGTTAATACCTGTACCTCTTCATGATAGATTCGATACATAATAGTTTCAATTTGGACTTAGCAGAAATATACCACTTAACATTTCTAAAAACCTTTGCCTTAATATCTCTTAGCCATTTTGGACACATCCAGAATCAAACATTCGCGCCTTTCCTATTGATAAATTCTGCATTTAAAAAAAGGATACATTGGATAATTTACATTCATTTGCCCTGGGGGACTAAAAGGCCCTTGCATCCGGATGAGGCTAGCTATTAGACCTACGTCGAATATTTCAAATAAAAAGTAATTTTAGGAAATCAGGTAAAGTATTAAGGAGAAAATCTAAAAAGGCAAGCAGGAGGAGGGGCGGCTGCCATCGTTTCATTTTTTCAAACATGCCAGTAAAGTTTCAACTTAACGCCCTTCAGCCATTCCTTAGATATTTGCTGTTGTTGTCCTTTGGAAAATCCTCCTGCAATATAAGTGTGCTTTGAATTTGTTTTTGACCCTCCCCTAAAAGTTTTCTCTCAAAACTATTACCCTTAAATATCGTCAAACCCTTTTTGGAGACTCAGGAACAAAACATGACACTTTCCCCAATAGAAAATCTTGTATACGAACAGGGGGTCAACTTATATCATTAGGAATTGTATACCGCTCTGCGTAAGTAAAGAAACGATATCCACACAATGTATTACTATTTCTTTTTTCTTCCATAACCAGGTCAATTCGTATCGAAGAAGTTGTCGTAGAAACTTCTAAAAAAAAAAAAGGTGCCGATCATTAGATTGGAAATTGGAATGGCTATTAGAGTGCCATTTTTAATAGTCAAAAGTGATTGGAATGCATCTAACAACCCTTCCACGCCACCATTTTCCCCAAAAACACATCCAATCAAAATTTTGAGATAGACATTTTGTCAGCGTAGTTGATTCCAGATAGAAATTATGGGGGGGTTTTTGCTGAGGAGGACACTCCACCCAAAAACCCTCAGGGCCAGGGCATTTTAATTTATGCCATGGAGCGTCATATAAGAACGAAGTTGGCACAATGTATTATTTATTGTTTTTTTTTGTTTACCACCGGCCGCACTTCAGTATTCCCTGTAAGAAATGTCACAGAAACTTCGAACTCGGCTCCATTCAAGTGGGAAAATGGCAGGGGCTTGTGCCCGTTGAATGGTTCGAAAGTGATTAGGAGGCAACTAACACCCCTTCCACGCCCACCATTTTTTCCCTGAAATATATACATCTAATCAAAATTTTGAATAGCCATTCTGTTTCAAGCCGTAGTTGATTTTCATGATAGAAATTATGTTTTGAGGAGGGACACTCCTCAGTAAGCCCTCAAGGCAAGGGTTGTAAGTTATACCCTGGGGGCATATCAGGTTTTTATAGAAAGCAGTTGTCGTTATGAAACTTTTTTTTTCAAATAAAGGTTATTCTATTCGGAAAGAATTCAAAAGGGTTAGTGACATGTTAATAGTCGAAAGTGATTGGAGGAGCAACAACCCCTCTAAAAACCACATTTTCCCAAACACATCCAATCAAAATTTTGAGATAGCCATTGCATTCAACGTCATTTGAAAGTCTGGAAATTAAGGTCTTTGAGGATGTGTCTACAATCCCCATCACAGACCTCAGGACAAGGTTGTAAGTGTTTGCCCTGGAGGGACCATATTAAAGTTTATAGAAAGTGTTGTCGTAGAAGAAAATTCAAAAATGGCTCATGCCAATTGGAAATTGAACATGGCTAATGCCTTTTTAATAGTCCGAAAGTGATTTTGCAAACGCCAATCTAAAACCCTCTCCACGCCCACCGTGTCTCCCAAAAACATCCAATCCAAAATTTGAGATAAGCCAATTTTTTAGGCGAAGTTGATTTCCAGGTAGAAAGAAATTATGTTTTTGAGGAGGACACTCCCCAAACTCTCAGGGCAAGGGTGTTTTAAGTTATGCCCTGGGGGCATAGAAGAACGATGTTGGCACAATGTCATTAGGTATTGTTTTTTTCCTATACCAGCATGGCAGTCGTATCGAAGAAGTTGGTCGTAGAAAACTTCGAAAAGCGCTCATTGAATTGGAAAATTGGGAGGTGTCTTTTGCCCTTTTTAATAGATCGAAAGTGATTAGATAGAAGGCAAAACTAACAACTCTTCCACGCCCACCATTTCCCGAAAACACATACTTATCAAATTTTGAGATAGGCATTTCGTGTTCAGCGTAGTTGATTTCCAGGTAGAAAATAATATTTTGAAGAAGACACTTCCTCAGCAGCCCCAGGCAAGGGTTCGTAGAAACTTCAAAAAAGGCTCATTCGATTGTTAAATTCAAAGGGCAGTGACCCCTTTTTAATGGTAGAAAGTGATTGGAGGGGAACTAAACCCCTCTCAAAACCCAAACTTTCCCCAAAACACATCCAAACAAAATTGAGATAGCCATTTATAAACGTTGTTTGAAAGTTCTCGAAATTAGGTCTTTGAGGTGGACAACCCCCCTCACAGCCCACTCAGGACAAGGTTGTAAGTGTTGCCCGGGGGCATATAAGTTTTATAGAAAGTGTTGTCGTAGGAAAACTTCAAAAAGGCTCATGCAATTGCGAAATTGAACTGCTATGCCCTTTTTAATAGTCGAAAGTGATTGAAAGGCAACTAAAAACCCCTTCCCACGCCCACGTTTTCCCAAAAACATCAATTCAAAATTTGAGATAGCCATTTTTTTTTTAGCGAAGTTGATTTCCAGAAAGAAATATGTTTTTGAGGAGGACAACTCCCCCAAACTCTCAGGGCAAGGGTTTAAAAGTTATGCATGGGGGCATTATTAAGAACGATGTTCTCGGCACAAGTATTATTTATTTGTTTTTTTTCCTATAACACCAGGGCACTTCGTATCGAAGAAGTTTGTCGTAGAAACTCGAAATAACAAAAGGGCCTCTCTCTTTGACGCCGCCTTGGATAATTGCCCATTGAATGAAAAATTTGATATGGGAGTGGCTTTTTGCCCTTTTTTAATAGTCGAATAGTGATAGAAGGCAACGAACACCTCTTCACGCCACCATTTCCAGAAAAACATCTTATCCAAAATTGAGATAGCCATTTCGTTTCGCTAGTTGATTCAGGTAGAAATAATATTTTTGAAGAGGACACTCCTCAGCAGCCCTCACAGGCAAGGGTTTTCGTAGAAAACATTCAAAAAAAGGCTCATTCGATTGTAACATTCAAAGGCTAGTGCCCTCTTGAATGGTCTCAGAAGGATTGGAGGGGAACTAACCCCCTCTCAAACCAACCTTTTCACCAAACACATCCAAACAAAATTTTGAGATAGCCATTTTATCAAAGTGTTTGAAAGTTCTGGAATTAGGTCTTGAGGAGTGACAACCCCCCTCACAGCCCTCAGGACAAGGGTTGTAAGTGTTGCCCCTGGGGGCATATAAGTTTTTATAGAAAAGTGTTGTCGTAGAAAACTTCCAAAAGGGCCTCATGCAATTGGAAATTGAATGGCTAATGCCTTTTTAATAGTCGAAAGTGATTGAAAGGCAACCTAAAAACCCCTTCCACGCCCAACACGTTTCCCCAAAACATCCAATCAAAATTTGAGATAGCCATTTTTTTAGCGAAGTGAATCCAGAAGAAATTATGTTTTTGAGGAGGACCTCCCCCAAAACTCAGGGGCAAGGGTTTTTTAAGTTATGCCCTGGGGCATATAAGAACGATGTGGGCACAATGTATTATTTATTGTTTTTTTTTCTATCACCAGGGCACTTAGATCGAAGAAGTTGTCGATAGAAAACTTCAAAAAGGGCTCATTGCAATTGGAAATTGAAATGGCTAATGCCCTTTTTAATAGTCGAAGTGATTTGAAAGCCAACTAAAAACCCCCTTCCACGACCACACGTTTCCCACAAAAACATCCAATCAAAATTTGAGATAAGCATTTTTAGCGCAGTTGATATCCAGAAAGGAAATTATGTTTTGAGGAGGGACATCCCCCAAAACTCTCAGGGCAAGGCGCTTTTAAGTTATGCCCTGGGGGCATATAAGAACGATGTTGGCACAACAGTATTATTTATTGTTTTTTTTCGCTCATACACCAGGGCACTTCCGTATCGACGAGAGTTGTCGTAGAAACTTCGATAAAAGGCTCATTGAATTGAAATTGGAGTGGCTTTTGCCCGTTTTAATATTCGAAAGTTATTAGAGGCAACTACAACCTCTTCCACGCCCACCATTTCCCGAAAACCACATCTTATCCAAATTTTGAGATAGCCATTTCGTTCGCGTATTTGATTTTACAGGTAGAAATAATATTTTTGAAGAGGACACTCCTCAGCAGCCCTCAAGGCAAGGTTTTCGTAGAAACTTCAAAAAAAGGCTCATCGATTGTAAGTTCAAAGGGCTAGTTGCCCCTTTGTAATGGTCGAAAGTGATGGAGGGGAACTAACCCATCCTCAAACCCACCTTTTCCCCAAAACAATCCAAAAAAACTTTTGAGATAGCCATTTATTCAACGTGATTTGAAAGTTCTGGAAATCGGTCTTTGAGGATGACAACCCCCCTCACAGCTCAGGACAAGGGTGGTTAAGGGGTGCCCTGGGGGCATATAAAGTTTGCTATAGAAAGTGTTGTCGTAGAAACTTCAAAAAAGGACTCATGCAATTGGAATTAAGATGGCTAATGCCCTTATTTATAGTCGAGTGATTGAAAAGGCAACTACAAACCCCTCCACGCCCACGTTTCCCCAAAAAAATCAATCAAAATTGAGATAGCAAATTTTTTTAGCGAAGTTGAATCCAGAAAGAAATTATGTTTTGAGGGAGGACACTCCCCAAACTCTCAGGGCCAAGGGTTTAATATGCCCTGGAGGGCATATAAGAAACCGATCGTTGGCACAATGTATTATTTATTGTTTTTTTTTTGCTATAACACCAGGGCACTTCGTATCGAAGAAGTGTCGTAGAAACTTCGAAAAAGGGCTCGTGAATTGGAAATTGGAGTGGCTTTTGCCCTTTCTTTAATAGTCGACAGTGATTCAGAAGCAACTAACACTCTTCCACGCCCACATTTCCGCGAAAACACCGTCTTCTTTTTCTTTATCAAAAATTTGAGATAGCCATTGTTCAGCGTAGTTGATTCAAGGTAGAAATAATATTTTTGAAGAGGACACTCCTCGCAGCCCTCAAGGCAAGGGTTGTCGTAGAAACTTCAAAAAAGGCTCATTCGATTGCCATAAATTGCAAGAGGGACCTAGTTGCCCTTTTAAGGGTCGAAAGTGATGGAGGGGAAATAACCCCCCTCTCAAACCCACCTTTTCCCCAAAACACACCAAACAAAAATTTTGAGATAGCCATTTTGTTCAAAGTGTTTGAAAGTTTGGAAATTAGGTATTTGGAGGATGACAACCCCCCCACAGCCATCAGGCCAAGGGTTGTAAGTGTTGCCCTGGGGGCATATAAAGGTTTTTTAGGAAAGTGTTGTCGTAGCAACTTCAAAAAAGGGCTCATGCAATTGGAAATTGACAATGGCTAATGCCCTTTTTTAATAGTACTTCAAAGTGATTGAAGGATTGACTTTTCATAGTTATAAGATCGATGTGGGTATATTGTATTATTTTTGTGCGTTGTTGTATTAGACCAGGGCAACTTCGCCACGAAGGAGTAGTGTAGGAACTTCGAAAAGGGCTAATCGATCGAAATAGAAGGACTGAGCACTTTGAATAGTTCTAAAGTGATTAAGAGGGACAACTAATCTCCTCTACGCCCAAACTCCAATTTTTCCCATTATGTCTAAAAATTAAATGTTGCCTATAGATTAAAATCAAAATTCACGGTGTTACGCTAATTCCCCAATAAGGCATATCAAGCCAGTCTCCCAAAACGACCGAGGGTATTATGTTCAAACTTCGGGCTACTTATGCTCTTTAACTTTTAACCCAAATCAAATACCCCGTAAGTGTTCCATGCTATCAAAGAAAGTAAACAGATTTTTTATAACGAAGTATCAAGTTTCCATTTAAGGTCAACAGAGGAGCTTATGAATACTAAATTAAACAATACTATCTGCGTCCAGATTTTTAAAAGGGTGTATGTTGTTAAAAGTTCTGAAACTTTTTCTCCAGAATAACAACTAGCGGGACCAAACTATAAAGTCTTTGTCCACCAAACGAAAAGATTAAAGTATTATTTCTTTTTCCCTGATAAGACCTATGTCAATATAAAACGAACAGAAATTAATTAAAAAAACTTTTTTACCAAAATTAGGTTTTCAAAGCAAAGTAAAGAATCCATTGAACCAAAAAATGAGCAAAAATAAATCAAAAATCTACCAAGCGGAAACTACCACAAATAAGCATCGACAATAAAAATAAAACCCAAAACGACTAGAAATTACAATAATAATGAGTTCAAGCTCAAAACAAGCAGAAATTAACATAAGTTGGCTTCAAAACCCCTGCGCCCTTCCCAAGGCCAGAACAATTTGAACTTTACTGAAAAAACAATACAAATGAATGTGCCTTGTCAGTTTAAGTATACGTATATTGATATTATAAAAAAAAGTTAAGATGATTTGATTTCTTAAGTTATAAAGTAAAACGTTTATTATTTTTTTTAGTAAAGATGCCAATTATTTTCTGGCCTTGGAAGGCCATAGGGGCTTTCTTTGAACCACGTCTTAACATCTCTCTCAGTATGCTAAGTAAAGTTTAAAATATTACCCCCTCCTAATAAAAATCTCCTCACTCAACGCCTTGCTCTTTACACTAATTTGTTTTTATTGTTTTAAAAAAAATAAGGTGTGTGACAGCAGTCAAATTAGCGTAAAGAGCGAGGCGTTGAGGAGGAGACAGGCCCTTCATATCGGAATAATTTTCTGTTCGTTTAAATGTTAATGTCGTTTCCTTCTTTCAGTTAAAAAATACATTTTTTTGTTTATGTAATTTCTGAACGTTTTGAATTAATTAGGTTTGATTTTGGCTCACAGTACGAATAATTAAAATGAAAATTTGCATATAATGTACTTTTTGGGTTAAAGGGCTTTCTCGAAATTTTTCTGACGAAACTTACGAATTAACTTAGTAACGAACTTCTATATTTCGCATTTTTATTAATTATATTAGGGAGGTTTGCAAAACTAGTCAATCCTCGCTCTTAAGCTAAAGTTCGAATTTTTCCGAAATCACAGACCCTCTGAATCACAAAGGCCGTTAATCTAGACTAGATCGCTCTTTGAAAGTACTAAAAAAAACTTTAGCGAAAAGGGGTATTTATTTGACGAGGTATTGACTAAGAGGGGAACCCCTCATATACGTAAATTTCTGTGTGTTTTAAGTTTTAAGTTGCTCCTTACTTGGAGTTGTAAAACATGTTTTTTTTATTTAATTTCTGATCGTCTTTAAATAATGCTAAGAAACCCCCCCCGGCGTCCCTTCACAGAAATGTCCCTTCCCCAATGATGAAAAACACTCCATGGAAGCATCCTCCCCCGTAACCCTATCCTCAACCCCCACCAAAAAAATCCCTCCTCGAACGTCTTTATGTTCCATTAACATACTATATGTAAACAATGGGCAAAGTCATCACATGCAGTCCTTCCCGTCTGGGGGATTAATTCATCCTCAAAGACATATATTAGATTTTCGACTATGCTGAACAAAATGACTATTCAAAATTTTGATTCGGTGGAGTGGGAAAAAAATGAGGTGGAAGGGGCCCACAAGTGCCATTCTAATTTTCGCGTCACATTAAAAAGGCACTACAACTTTTAATTTCCATTCGAATGAGCTCTCACGGATTAGTTAGACTGCTGGATCAATGTGCATCCCGTGAAAAAAAAAAAAAAACGCGCATCGTGATAAAAAAATACATAAATCTTCACATTTGCAGATAGGAGCTTGAACTCCATGGTGGGGTTCTCTGATACGCTGAAAACTGATGTTGTGATCTTTCAATAAAGTTCTATGACTTTTAGGGTGTGTCTCCCTTTTTTGAAAAAATAAGGCAAATTTCTTTGGGCGCGAACTTTTTGATGGAAAAGACAAACTTGATGAAATTCGTCATTGTATATTTAAATATTCAAAGTATATAATTATATATCTTGTATATAATTATATATTAAAATCAGCACAAAATCTGATTCATTTGATCTAGCTATTGGTATCAAAATTCTGTTTTTTAGATTTCGGTACTATGAGTGGGGTTGCATCCTTCACTACAGTCCGGTCCCACGAACTGTTTGAAAGGAAAAAATAATCTTTTAGCGAAAAGTAAAATGTGACATCAAACAGCTTGTTGGTAACTTAAGTGAAGTAAACAATGACATGTATCATAATACCAACGCTATAAAAAACAATATGTGACAGCATAAATATATCAAAACGAATCTCCCGTGTACATTTGCATTTTAAAGACGCAAATCCCACTCTAGATTCAGAAGATTTAGAGGGACCGTAGTTCTATTTGTATTTGGATTTAATTTTATATTTGTGTTAAAACTTAATCCGTCCTTTATTGGTCACTAGTTTTACTATGGGACTTTATTTCTGTTCGTTTTAGAATGTGCGCAACGAAGAAAAAAAGCTTCGTTTTAGAAAATATTTTTAAAATTAATTTTCTTCACTTATAATGTAAAATAGTTTTATTTACTGGTTAGGTAGAAATAATTGTCATGTTTTTCTAGTGTTCTGCTTAAGAATGAAAGGGTTGTAGTTAATTAGAATTTTGGGAAAGATTTGACTATTAGCAAATGCTTGGGTAAGCAGGTTAGTTTTAATTTTGTGCCCTTCCAAATTATGCTAGCGTTTCACTAAATAAGATTGGTCCTCAGTACTGCTGAGTGTTGCCGATTCTCGAGTAGGTAAGAATTCGGAAGTTGGTAAAATTTAACTTTACCACAGGTTGAAGTGTGTTATACTCGATGAGACTTAATGCTTTTGTTTAGCAAAGATATTCCAAATAATTTAAGAAAAAAGAAAGATTTGGTGAAAAATGTTATATAAAATATAGGTAGTAAAACTGTAGTATAGGACATAGAAAAATATTACAGGCGATTTTTGTATCACAAATTAACAAAACCATATATTTTTCAAATTTTTAGTATTCATAAAGATCTCTTGGCCCTTTCTACATGTTAAATTTAAAGTAGTCTGGAATATGACCTAGTGTGGCGGTCAATCTTGGGAGGTGCAGGTTTTTTTTTTTTTTTTTTTTTGTGGGCTTTCGTTTTGGGCTTTTCACCCCTTTAGCCGAACCCTCTCTGTTATATACTTCCCTCTTGACATAGGAGTTTTGCATTAAGTTTCAAACCAATAGGAAACAACAAGTTTTCAACATATTTCGTTCCCCTAGCCCCGTGTCCTTCCAAAAAAAATCCGTAATCCCGTAGTCCAGGCAATTATTTTCAGAAAAATTCAAAGCCAGTCGAAAAAACAAGTTTTTCTTGGCCCTTTTGGGGTCTTATATCTTTTATATTCTTTAAACTGTTTTTTTTAAACTAGGGTGAACATAACCCAGGATTTAGAGGGCTTATAATTTGAAGCTGTTAAGAATTTATATTTTATATATTCTCAATCTAGTTCAAATATTCGACTTTTATGTAGAACAGAAGAATATACTTAATCTTTAGGTTATATCTAGATTAAAAGCGGCTTTATTGGTTTTATGAAAGAGTTGAGTAGGAAACTTAATATACAAAATAGCTAAACATAACAATTAAAAAATAGAAGTTGTTGAGTTGAAAAAATGGATCAAAATCAATATGAAAATATCGAAGAATAATCAAATATCAATAGAATACAAAGAGAATAGGTTGGTTGAAACTTTCAGAAATGAATCTAGTCCTTAATACTACAACTACTACTACTAATACTATACTAAACAACAACTAATGCAGTCCAACCCAAGCCCCGCCTGAGGCCAACACAGCTACGCAAGCTCTCCTCACCATCCATCTATTTCAAGCCTCAATCTTTACACTACTCACAGGAATTTACCGTTTTTCTGCAATCTTTCCTTATGACATCTACGCGCCAACCAGGAAAACCGCTTTTCGGTTTTGTCGTGGACGGTTGGCCGACAAGGACAATCTTGGGCAATCTCGTCATCATCTTCCGCAGATCTTTTCCAAGCATTTTAACCCTCATCCAATTAGCATTTAAATGTATCTTTGTATTTTGTGGGAGGGGGGCTGGCTGCCCTCAATTCAACTCTTGACTCTTTAAAAATAGCCCTATAACTTCACAATTTCCATTCAGATGAGCACTATCACCAAAGTTTATGTGACACCCATTCCATAAAAACCTTAATGCCAACGGGCATAATTTACAACCTTGCCCTCAGTTATGAGGGCTATTCAACCCCGAAGGCCTTTAGTGATCTTTTGACTATTCAGAACAAGATGGTTATCTCAAAATTTTATCGGGTACATGGGGAAAAGAAGACGTGGGGGGGGGGAGGCTAGCCGCCCTCAATTTACTTGAA
>JAPEVW010000795.1:0-48644 GCA_027921565.1 Artemia sinica
ACTGAGAAACAAAAGCAAAATACTAAAACACCACACAGAAAATAAGCGCAAAGAAAATAAATAAATGACAACAATTTAAAAAGAACCATCACTAAACCATAAAAAAAGTGTCAATTTCAAAATCGCCTGTTTCTGGAGGCACAGGTCCAATGGCCTATGTATAATAAGAAAGTTAATATCTATCGACGAATTTTTGAAGAGAACTATAAAAAGGGCCTACGGCTTTTCAGATAGACATTCCATCGAAAACATTTGCTTATAGGCACCCTGTGGCCCACCACTAGCCGGCAGTTGTTCATTTTTGGGGTATCTTTGTGCATTCTTAGGCTAGCTCTAAATTCGGCTTATTGCTATGTTATACTTTAGATGGTTGGATGCCTGTTGAATGCCAAGCCAGAAATCTCCATGACTCATTTTACAATAATTCACGTATATATGATTAATATCGGCCTTTTTCTTTAGTTTATATTGTACCCCTTGAATACATACCTTCTTTTCCCAAGGAACACTAGAGGCTGTTACACGTATCATTTTCGCTGTAAGCTTGTTTTAACCATATAGCGAGCCTTAAAAAAGGGCGTTGTTAGATCGCAGTGCGCAGGAATGTTAGAGGCTATTTAAGCTCTCTCGAACGGATACGAGGGCGAGACTTTGAATATCTTTTGGACTGATGGTCACCTTTGGCCTGTTGAAATGCCACCACAAGTGCGATATCCCCAAAAAGTCCAACTAGATACGCCTCGCTTCGGGCTTCTTGTATAGGGCCATCACAGCCGAGCCTACTGCGAACCCTCAATGTCAGTTTGAAGATCGGCTGGGCAATCTCTCGCACAAGTAACTCTGAATAGGCAATTTCCTGTATTAGAGATCGCCCGTACTCTTTGATAGCGTTTAAAGTGTATACGTATTTATGGGCAAACGAGCACCGAATAACTCTCTCAGCGGCTACGCGTTCCGGGCCTGCTAATCTGTGCGGTTTTTTACCCACCAGTAGCAGGAGCCGACTTAGTCGCGCCTGGTTCGCAAGCTAGCTTCAGTGCCTTCCGCCCGCTAGATTTCTCGCTGTTTGTTATTGGTCTAGCCAATATCGATAGTTTGCCTCTCGTTATAGAATAGAATGACAAAGAACACTTTAGCCTAATGCGGCTTTAATTTGATACAGAGCGCCAGCCCGCGCGTACGAGTAAATTTTGTGGCAGCCCACGCAACTTTGTCAATAAAAATAAAACGGGCTTTCAAGAAAATCTGTTAGTCTGACTAAAACTTTACAACGTTTGCTAAGATATTGAATTAAATATGACAGGAAGAGGAAAAGGAGGAAAGGGGCTTGGAAAAAGGAGGCGCAAAGCGTCCATCGTAAGTTCTCGCGGACAATATCAAGGAATCACCAAGTCCGAGCTATCAGAAGATCTAGGCTACCGCCGAGGTGGTGTAAAACGCTAAATACGGCGCTAATCTTACGATGGAAACAGCAGGCCGTTCTTAAAGCTATTTTTCTAGAAAATGTTTATTCGCGAGGCGGTCACGTACACAGAGCATAGCAAGAAGAACGACTGCCTAACTGCATGGATAGTTACGCTCTATTCCTCGTCAAGGTTCGACATGTATGGCTTCTAGGCTGGCTTAATGAAGCCTTCTCAAATATAGCGATTTTAACTGCCCCAGTCCCCCACCACGGCCTCTTTTAAAGGCCAACAAATTTAAAACATTCACTTAGCCCTCGTTTTTAGGTGAGCCCTTTTCTTTAGTTAGTGACATTCAAAATATCTAGTAAATATTTATACTTTTGTCTCAGCGTGCTAATATAACTAAATTAGAATTCATGCAAAGTGAAATGACAATTACCATTCTACTGTATTAGCTTTTCCCCATTTCATATTTGAATAAAGTTTGCGTTCTCACACTGGCATTGTCAACAGAAATAATGTTGCTATTTAACTGCACAAGCTCCATTCTTTCATGTCTTGAATTAAAGCAGCAATAACGGAGGAAAAATAAGCTTCCTAATCTTACTTAACTACCGCCTGGACCTTTACAATATTGAGACAAGATTGCACTAATTATAGCAGTAATAAACAAGGCTGAAAAGCTTGGCCCAAAAATTTTAGAAGCCCGAATTACTTTTTATTGTAAACTGAATCATGAGTTTCAAACTACTAGGCAAAGGCATCCTACTGACTTAATTTCAGAGGGTCCCACTAAAAACGAGACTTGTAGCACAATATGCGTAACCACCGCTATAGACGCTATCAAGGAACCAGACACGAAACCCGATCAAAGGGCTATTTTTGCAGAGATAAATGATGCAAAGCGCAGTTCTCAAGAAGTTTACAATATTTAAACGATTGCTTTTTGGGTTTGAAGGGAGGCAAAAGGTACCTAGGTTAGGTTACGTATCTTATCATATAGATATACTTTACCCCATCCCCCAATAATGTGCACATCATATAAGCCCCCAAATTTGTTCTAAATATTATATATTCAGCCTTTTTTTAAGTATATTTATCATGGCATTCCCAATTCGACTTCTTACGTGCCTGTACCATACAATGCACAAGTACATTTAAAAACAAAAAGACTTTAGCTGGGCTACCACTATTAAATTTTAAGTCTTGAAAGTCCATTATCCTCTTATCCCATCCCTCATAAAGACTTTATTAGTTTTTTTTTTTTTTTAATTAGGCTAGTTTGGCTAATTTACATATGCTAGTTTTAAGCAAACTCAAAAAATATACTAGTAAATAGACCCAAGCGACATTTCAGGTATTTTCAAATAATTTCTGTTCAGTCTTAGTGCGTACGCAATATTGATATATTTCATATATAATGATGCATCGCAAACAAATAAAAGAAGGTTACTTACTATTGTTAGCAAACGCCTTCTCCTCCGCACGCATCTTCGCAAACCTTATAAAACTGATTTATAGATTTATGCCTAAACGTTAACAATATAAGCCAAAGTAAACCAAGAACAAATGAATTTCTCTTTCATTAAAATACAAAGTTTAACACACAAGCCCCAACATTTTGGTTTCGTTCTCTTATTGCTTAAGCTTCATGTGCTTTTTAGTTTGCAGTTTTAGATTAAATTTCAATACAGCAATTTGTAAACGCACATTGCCTACTCCACCCCCCCCCCCCCCCCCCATCTTACATTTCCTGAAAAGCCACTTAGTACTGCAATTTCACTAGTAAAAAATAAAAAACGGGAGTACGAAGGAGTAAATTCTCCTAGTAAAATGACGTTTTCTAGGAATTGAACAATAGTTTTTGACGGTTTACTACTATTCTACTGCTCATTTGCTGGCAACAGCATGGATAAAGCAAGAAAAACATATAGCTACGCCAAGAACAAGGATATGTCCTAATCTTACTAAATATAAGTTTCTATTCCTAAACATCCACCTCCTATGACAAAAATTAGCGTACCATGTCCTTCCAACCAAACCCACAGTGCTGCCCAAATTCATTAGCTTCGCCGCGCAGAGAGAAATGTTACCCGAGGACGGCCCCCCCCCCCCCCCCGTGGCTCCCCCCCAAAAAACCCCCCCCCCCCCCCCCTAAAACCCCCGCCGCCCCCCCACCCCACCCACCCCCCCCTATATAATTACGCCAGCGTTCTAGAAGTACAATACTAAAACTGGAAAATAAGCACGCATTCGAGCTGTGATAAAGAGAGAAAGAATAATTGAGATAATTTGATATGTCTGAAGTTGAAGCTGAAGTGGCACCGACATACTGTAGAATCCCAGAGCAATGAGCTTCACCAGCCAAGAAGGAATAAAGACAAGCCCATAAGGCTCCAAAACCAGCTATAGCCTTGCAACCTACAAGGCGGATAAAAAGCAATAGGCACCAGCCCAAACTCAAACCCAAAACTACACGGGAAAGCATCAACAAATCCATATGCCGACCTGCAAAGAACGCGGGGGATTCTAGCCGTACATGAGCCACTTCTCAAATACATAATGCGCCAATTTCCAGGTTGGCAATGATGCAAAAGTTAAGTGAATATGCATCTAAGCAAGCTTGAAGCGTTGCTCTTGCAAATGGAATTGATTATTATAACAAAGGTTACTGCGTAACTGGTTCTTTCAAGCTTGCAAAAGCACTGTAAGTCCGAAAGATCCATGTCTGTAAAGCCAGCCAAGCCCACAGCTAAGAACGCTCAGTCCAAGCAAAACAGCCAAACCTATCTAACAGTTCAAAAGTCAACTTCAGCCAAAAGCGTTACAAGCATATGCTGCTTGCGTAGCCAATGAAACCTGCTAAGGTTCAAGAACCCACTGTGCCCAAAAAGCCGTCTTATCAGCAAAGAAACTCGACAACCAGACGTAGTCGTCTAGCAAAAGAGCTCCCGCCCAAGAAGTGGCTATCAAAAAGCCAGTAAGCCAAGAAGCTCAAAAAAGTTAATTCCAATAATAGGTTATCCTTACTACCAAACAGCCCTTTTTCAGGGCTATCAAAGCAAATGCTCGACGCTCGAAACTTCTGCTTCAGAAAAGTTACACTGATATTAATTTTAAATTCGCAATTTCTAATTCTCCCTTTTTCTAACTATAATCAGCTGCTGTTATACGCCTTAAAACACGTACGACAATATTTTACAGTTTGTTTTTAAACTAATAGCGTATACCGTCTAAAAAACACATCCCTTCAGACTAATGTGAGCGGATGGCTCGTAAGCGTTACAAGCTTACTTAATAAAGGGCGGCACATCCATAAGCTTACAAATATCGTCATAGCCGAGATGGGTTGAGCAGACCGCCTCTACAAATTGTGGGGGCTAAAGGTTCTCAATTTATTTTTTATCTTTTTATTTTCTTGTATAAAAGATATATCAGCTTGCTGTATTAAGAATAAATGGAAAATCCATAGTCTGTAAAGCCAGCAGCCCACAGCTAAGAAAGCCTCAAGTCAAGAAAAAGACAAAAACCTACTACAGTTAAAAAGTCAACTTCAGCCCAAAAAGGTTACCAAGCCTATGGCTGGTAGGCAAGACAACCTGTAAAGGTTCCTCCTCCCCCACTGCTAAATGCCACAAAAGCCCGTATCAGCAAAGAAATCGACACCAAGAATGGTGTCGTCTGTCCCAAAGGCTCACCGCCAGAAAGTTGCATCTAAAAAGCCAGTAGCAAGAAAGCATCAAAAAGTTAATTCTCCATAATAGCTTATCTCCGTATACTACCAAACAGCCGGGGGGGGGGGGGGGGGGGGGTGGGGGGGGGGTAGACCTATTCAGAGGCTATCAAAGCAATAGTCGCCACGACCCCCCCCACCCCACACTTCGCAACTTTCTCCAGATTCAGAAAAGTTACAATGATATTAATTTTAAATTCGACTTCCTAATATTCCCTTTACAACTATAATTCAGCTGCCTGTTTAGCCTAAAACAGTTCGGACAATCTCCCTTCTCTTGAATATAGCGTTTATACCGCATACTAAAAAACACCCATCTCCAGCGACTAATTGTGACGGCTGGCTGTAAGGGTCAAGCTATTAAATAAAGTGCGTAAAATACTAAGCCTCTACAAGATACCTGGGTCATAGCCGAATGCGGTTGAGCAGCACTTCAAATCGTGGGCGCTATTTTGCTAATGAGAGAAATAGCCCAAAGTGTTTCTACCTTCGCATGACTTGGCACACCCCTATAGCTTCCTCCCCGCAGAGCTCACTCTCGTACATAAAGTGTACTACCCTTATGATGACTAGGCATACCCTATAGCTCCTCAGCTTTAGATTAGGAAATGAGCTCCCTCCCTACAATAAATGCACTAATGCTTATGTAAGTAGATGAATGCGCGAGCCCAAACTTTATTTCTTGTTTACAAAAGGACAAGCCTCGAAATGTATATATTAGATCTGTGGGTTAAGACGTGAGAAATCCCATCCACCCCCTACCCCATCTCCAAGCGATGAGACATCCAAAGGCTGCCTAAATCCATTTCCTTTAGACTAGCAAGTAATTTCGGAGGTCTAGGTGCCAGCCAACCCGATCCATAAGAGATGCATTCAGTTTTTCCGGTGGCTAGCCGGCATATCCAGAGGACGTGAAGTCAGCTCTCATGCGCCAGATAGCATGGGAGCAGACTTCGGACGAGCACCTATCACCTCCAACCAAAATTTTCTAACTCAGAAACTGCAATTTGTATCATTTCTCTGCCAAAAATAGAATGAAAAGATAATTTTTCCTCTTTACATACCAATTTAAGCAACAAAAAAGAATATACTTTTATAACCTACATAAAATTTAAACTAGCCAGCGTCATAAACCCCCCCCCCCCCACCCCCCCACAAAAAAAACACCCAGCCTCCCCCCCAAATAATTTGATATACTAGATAAACTAGAATTTTGACTTTTCTAGACACTCGGATTATATTAGCTCCTCCTGAAGAATTCTGGAGCCCCGTAATGTCCTAGCCTCTCTCTCCATAGCCTGCTCCTTCCCGCCTCCTCACTATTTCTTGCAAGACGTAGTCCAGCCTATCCCTGCGTAGAAGATATCATCTTGTCTATGTCTACTTCTTTCGGGTCTTCCTTTCTGCCATACTCGAACCTCCTTTTGCGCCTGCCCTTTTTACTCTCCAGTCATCCAGAATATGTCTCTACTTATTCCACGGATTCTAATATTTGGCGCAGTACTCTCGTTATGAATATGCTGAAGTCAGATACCTGCCATTACAAATCGACACACAGTCGCCAATCAAAAAGATATACTCACTAATCAAAGCTTTGAATCGATGTAATCATGATTGATGAATACTCTAATATTTCAATGAATGCCATTGCCACTGTCCAGTGTATTGAATTAATAGGCCGTAAACAGCCGTACCGGGTTAACATTTCTCCTTGCGCGAGCCTAAGGAATTTCGGCCCTTACTTGTTGTTGCTTTGGAATGGCCCTATATTCAAATTTTTATAGTTGTTATAGGATTTTGTAGCAATGAAATCCTATACTAAAGAATAAACAGCGTCATTCTTCCTATATGCCGTAGATATTTTTCCATTGCTTCATCCATAGCTAACTTGCCAGCAAATAGGCACAGAATAGACAGAATAGTGGAAACCGTCAAAAATGGTTCGTTCAATTTCAGAAACACCTTTTTTCTATGAATTCAATGCTTAGAAACGAATCTTTGTTTGTTATAGTAAAATTAATAGCTACACATAGCCTTCAAGAAAATATTAAGATAGATGCATGTGTGTAATTGCGAATCTCATATGCAAATTAATCTAAAGACTACTGCATTAAAAACACAGAAGTAAAGATAATAAAAAACTCTACCCGAGAGCCTCCCTCTCGCTACCTATACATAAATGTTCATACCTTTATGTATGACTAGGACTACCCTATTGCCTTCATAGGTTTAGCATATAGGAAAATGAAGATCCTCTACCTAACAATACAGTGCCTAAGCTTTGTAAGTAGAGAAATGGGCAAGCAAACTTTATTTCTTGCTTAACCAAAGATTGTACAAACCCAATACCAAAAAAACCTCGCAATACGCATATTCATTGTAGATTCTGTAAGGTAAGAGATGAAATACCCTACCACCCCTCCCAATCATGATGGAGGCGGGGTACACCCCCTCCTCCTCTCAAGTGATGGAGGCATCCAAGGCACGAGATATCCATCCCTTTCTTTAGCCCAAGTTAATTTAAGCGAGAGAGGGTTCGCTAGCCCAACCGTCCATAGCGCTGCACATTTAGTCTCTACGAGTTACCGCCGGCCTAGGCATAGAACAAGGATAATCAGAGGCCACGATGAAGTCAGACTCTGCATGCGCCATTGCAATGCATGGGAGCAGACTTCGGAACGAGCACCATTACCTCCATTTTTTTTTACAAAAATTTTTAAACTCAGAAACTGAATTTGCTTATCATTCTCTGCCAAAATAGAATTGGAAAAAAGATATTTTTGTTACTACTTACATCAAATGTAAGGCAAAAAAATATACTTTAACCCTACAAAAAAATTTCAAATAGCCTATAGAAATAAATAATTTTTGAAATTGGAACTTATGACCTTTTTCTAGCCTCTATATACGAGATTTCAGACATTTCAATCTCTTCTTCAGCAGCGCAATTTTATTTTTCAAAAATTCTACCTTGTTTCAAGATCTTGATTCGGATTACGCTTTCTTTTGTACTGTAATTCGAGCAGCTTCCTTATTTCTTTCTCTTTGAACTTTTCAAACATCTTCATGGGACGACATAAATCTATGTAAGTTTTTTCTTTTCGACATTTCTTCCTTAGCTGATCACCTTCTTTGCGTTTGTTGATTGTTATTAAAGCGGCCTGGAGGCGCCAATATAGGCATATTCCTCGCGAAGCTGTTTATCTTGCCTTAATTCATTTTCCTATGCTCATACCACTCTGCGTCAACTTACTAGTTGGGAAAACTAGATTGCCACACTATCGCGTACTGAGACCAACGCACAGTAGTCTAGTACGGTATTTTGATCTGAGTAATTAACTTTAAATCGTCAGTGTTAACCATGTTGAGCTTAGGCAAGCTTCAAGCTGGCCAAGGGTCATGTCGAACAGATGCCTTTTCCATTTAAAATATCATCAAGCGCTGCTTGTTTTCGCTCATTAGCTGCCAATCTGTTTAAAGATTTCATAATCTGACATACCAATAGAAGTGAATGAATTATTTGATCGTAACTAAATACCTTATATTCAATCATTTGCCTATATCCCTATTTTTCTTACAAACAAGTATTGATTATCCTTGTATCCTAAATTGTCAATGACACGCCTAAAAGCGCCAAACAATTTAACTCCGCCGTCGAACTCAGCTACCATCTGACAAAAATTCCTCGGTGCGCGAATGAAGATTGATATAAAAACCGGCGTGTAACATTGCTAAAAAAAAAAAACCGCTATTCACTTGAATAATTGGATTTGTCAAGACTCATATAATATGGCTCCAAAAACTTCAGGAAAAGCAGCAAAGAAGCTGGCGTAATGCGTTCAAAAAATATCATAAAACGATAAGAAAAGGCAAACGAAAGCAGAGACAGAAAGCTATGCCATTTACATTACAAAGTTTCTCAAGCCCAAGTGCACCGACACCGTGTCTATCTCTAGCAAGCAATGAACATAAGGAATAGCCCTTGTCAACGATAATAACTTTTGCAAGCGATTGCCCGCGGAAAAGCCTCTCGTCTAGCCTCACTACAACTAGAAGGTACCACTCATCAACTTAGATAGAGGAGATTTGCTCAACTGCCTGGAGGCTACTACCCTACCCGTATTTTCCTCCACCTATAGCTAAGAATTCTTAAGAATTTCTGTAGCCGTATAACTATGAGCAATGACTAAAGCCACTTTGGTTGTAACAAGAAAATTAGTTGCTTATGTTAATAAATAGCAGTAGCGGATCCAGAGGGGGGGCGCCCCCAACGCTAGTCTAATGATAGTGTAGTTACTTAAACCCCCAAGCTTTGGCGTTAATAAAGTTAGACGTCTAACGCAGTTATATCAGGAAAAATTAATAATGCCCCCCCCCCCCCCTCCCCCCCCCCCCAAAAATTACTGCGCATCCGCCCCAGCATTGCGGCCCCAGAACACTAAAGTTTAGGCTATTCAGCTATGCGGTTACAGAAGAGGAGCGAGAAACCCTCTTTTCTTTGTTTTTCAGAAAGCCTAAATGTGCACCAATCCATTTTAAGTTTGTCATTATAAATTAAAAATGTGCCATTGAGTTAGATTTTATTTTTTTTTTAAAAAGTCCAAAAATAATTTTAGTTTAGTCGATTTTGCTTCTATTGACGTGAAAAGTAATATATGCTTGAGCCCTGTCTATCAATTGAAATTCATGCAGTCCTGTATTTAGATAACCGATTTATGTCTGAAAGATAATAAATTACCGTTAATAGTATTCCATTATATGCCGTAAACGAAAATTTGTAGTCACAGTTCTGACGTACTTGCACACATCTATCAAAGAGTAGCTTATTACTTCAAGATTATTAATCACCAATGACATACAATTGACCATGGGAGGAGGCGGCCATCTTAAGGACGTGGCGGGATTGTTTTCCACTATCCACCTTTAGCCAAGAATCTTTACCCAACAAATCGTAAATAAGTTCTCAAGAATTCTAATCACCAACAAAACCCATCCGCCTATGACGACGTATCTTGTTATAGTTATACTCGTTGACATCCTTCTATTCTAATAAGACTCTCACAATTAATAAGAAAAATAATAGCTTTTTTTTTTTTTTTTTAATTTCTTCATTTTTTTTTAATTTTGTTCCATATTTTTTTTCTTTTTTTTCCTAAAAACCATAGAAAAAAAACAACAACACAAAACGAGACAACAAACGAATCACATAAAACACACGAAAATAAAACGAAACCAAAGAAACGAAAACACGAATACCAAAAACAATAATCTCTCAATTTTTAGAAAAAAAGACAACAATCGAAAACCGACGAACACAAAAACACACACTACAGCGAAGAACGAATTAAATAAAGTCAAAAAAGCGAAACGGACATTAAATTCAGTATCTGCATCAACGAACGAACGAATTCTAAAACCTTATCGAATTTACCATAAGAAACACGAATAACAAACATAATACACAATAAAACATCACAAACAAACTGAACGCAATTACAGTATAAGATCATTAACACAACGAAGACAACAGAACTACAAACAAAAAAAGAACAAACTACGATATCGAATAATGAAATCAAAACGAAAAAAATCAAAACTACACACGACAACCAAACGAATTTGACAAACATCAATAACAAATACAAACAAATAAAACGACAACATAAGACGAAACAACCAAAGACACACACGTACGCTATGTCGAGTTAAACACTCACAAAAACCACTACAAAAAAAAAAGTCCAACACACAGTAACGAAAACGAATTAAAAGTTATCACGAGACGAAAACAAAAACGAAATACACAAACGACAAACTACAAACAAAACTGAAAAATCTAAACACGCAACATAATAAACGAAACGACAAAACCAAAAAAATATACAAACACATCAACGAACACAAAACACACGAACGACATAAATATTATAACCGAAAATCAACGAAAACAAAAATAAAACGCAACGGAAACGAATCACGAAAAATTTAAAATCGGAATAACAAAAAACAAACCAACAATAAAAACAAGAAACTAACAACTTACAATAAAAACACGAACACAAACAAAATAAAAACGAAACCCAAACCATACGAAAACACAAAACACATCTGAACTAAACAAAATACTTCGAAACGCAATAACAGACAAAACAAAACAAAAAAAAACACTAACGATAAAATGAAAAAAACAACAGAATACTACACCATCAACAACGAAAATTACAACACACCAACACCAAAAAACTACGAAAGATACGAATTAGAAAACGATAACACACAGATAAAAAAAAAAAACGTAACACAAGAAAACAAAAAAAAAAACAACAACAGAAAAAGTCTAACGAATTAACACGAAAATACCGAAAAACTACACACCAAACACAACACACGAAAAACACAAAACTTAAAACAATTACACCAAAACCAACTAACGACGAAAACCGAAAACATCATTCAACAAATAAGAAAACGAGACACATAAAACTACGACCGAGAAAACAGAACAAAAACACAACGACAACAAATAAAAACAATCGTAATACGAAAAAAGAATAACAACACAAAACACTCATAATAGACACGAACACAATCGAACTACGCACCGACCTTACTACAGAACAACCAACACGTAATAAAACAACAAAATAAACATAACATTTAAACGAATCAAAACAAAAACACACGAAACAACAACGAAAACAATCTGACAAACACTAAGATATACAATACACGAACACAGACATAAGGATAAAACACAAACGATAACAACACACGAAAGAAAACGAACACAAACCACCTAACCAAACACAAAATCAATGACAAAAAACAACGATACTGACAATAACGAACACCCAAAGCAACATAAACAAATAGAACAAAATCAACCAAAAACAAACACAAGAACTAAAACAAAAAGAAAAAAAATAAACAAAAAACAACACGACGAAAAACCACAAAATAATAACGAAAAATCGACAAAGAAATACCAGTTCAAAAACGATACAGAATAAACGTAGAAAATATTTGCCTCTGATTTACACAACAAAAAAAAACAAACGAAAAAAAGAAAAATAAACGAATAAACTTTTTTCAGTAAAAACGAAACAAAAAACTATCACAATTCGAATGGTTACAACACGAACGAATAACACCCGTCAATATATAACTAAAATAAACAACTGAAATGATACAAAAAAACCAAAAAAACACACAAAAAACTAATATAAAAACGACGAATAAACAAGCAAATACATCGAACAACAAAAACAAAAAACTTTTTTTTTCAAAAACATAACAGAGCAAAAAAAATAAAAATTCAAACAAAAACAAACGAACTACGCAAAAAAAACAAATTGAAACAAAAAACAAAAAGACAAGAAAAATAAACAACAAATAAAAAAAAAACAAATACAAAAAAAAAAAACAAAAACAATAAACTCAACGAACTAAACAATAAAACAAAAAAACACAAATAAACAAAAAAACAAAACAAAAAAAAACACCAAAAAAACAACAAAAAAAAAGAAAGAAGAAAAAAAAAAACTAAAAAAAAAAAAACAACAACAAAAACGATTAAAAGAAACACACTAAAACAAAACAAAAACAAAAAACCAAATAAAACAACACAACAAAAACACAAAAAAAAAATAAAAACCACAACAAAACAACAAACAACAAAGATAAACACGAAAAAAAAAACAAAAAAAACCCACAAACAAAAAATAACAAAAAAAACAACAAAACAAACTAAAACACGCAAAGCAAAAAAAAGAACAAAAACAAAACGAACAAATGAAACAACAAAAAAAAAAAAAAAAAAAAAACGAACAAAAAACAAACAAACAAAACGAAACAGACTAAAAAAAAAATAAAAAAAATCAAAAACAAACAGACAAAAAAACAAAAAAAAACCAAACAAAAACAAAAAGCAACTTAAAAAAAAAAAAACAAAAAAAAAAAAAAAACAAAAAACTAACAAAACAACAAAAAAACAAAACCACAAAGAAAAACAAACTAGACAAAAAGAAAAAAAAACAAAACACAAAAAAAAAAAAAAAAAACAAAAACACACCGATAAAAAACAAACACACAAACAAAACCAACGATAAAAAAACAAATCAAAAAAAAAAACAAAAACCCAACAACGAAAACGACAACCACCAAAAACCGAAAAACATGAAAACAAAAAAAACAAAACAAGGAAAAAAAACAACATCACAACAAAAAAACAATAAAAAAACAAAAGAAAAAAACAAAAAAGAAAAACTAACAAAAAACAAACTAACAACCAAACACAAAAAACAAAAGAAACAACAAAAAAAACACAGACAATAAACAAAAAAAAAAAAAGTATTAAAACAAAAAAAAACAAAAGACAAAAAAAACAGAACAAACAAAACAAAAAGCAACAAAAAAAACAAAAAAAAAAAAACAACAAAAAAAAAACAACGAAAAAAAAAACCACAACAAAAAAAACAAAAAAGCAAAACAACAATAAAACAAACGAAACCAACACAAAAAAAAAACAAAAAAAAAAACCCACAAAAAACACAAACAAAAAAACAAAAAACATGAAAAACACGAAAAACAAAAAAAAAAAAAAAATCAAATAAAAAACAGAAAAAAAAAAAACAAAACACAAAAAAAAAACAAACAAAAGATTAAACTAAAAAAAAATAAAAAACAAACAATAAAAAGAAACAAGAAACACACAAAAACAAAAAAAAACACAAAATCAAAAAAACAAAACAACAAAACAAAAAACACAAAAACAAAACAAAAAATCACTAAAACAAACACAAAAACAAAACCACAAAACTAACACCAACATCAAAAACAACACCAAAACAAACAACAACCTAAAACAACGAACAAAAACCAAAAAAAAAAAAACAAACAAAATAAAACAACTAACAAAAAAACAAACAACCAAAAAACGAAAACATACAAAAAAACAAAACAAACGAAAAACAAAAACAAAAAAACACAATCCCCACAACAAACAACACGAAAAACAAAAAACCCCCCCCAAAACAAAAACACGCAAAAAAAAATACAAAAAAATCCATAAACAAACAAAAAAAAAAAACAAACCAACAAAAACAAAAACAAAAAAAAAAAAAACAAACAACAAAAACAAAACAAAAAACCAAAACAAAACAAAACGAAAAAGAAAAAAAAAACAAAAACAACAAAAAACAAAAAAAAAAAAAAACAACACAACAAAAACAACACAACAAAACCACCAAAAAAAAAACATGAAAATCACAAAAAAATACGAACAAACAAAATAAAAACACAAAAGCAAAAAAAAAAAAAAAAAACAAAACCAACAAACAAAAAAAAACAAAAAACAAAAATAAAAAACGAAAAACAAAATACAAAAAAAAACAACAAACAAACAAAACAAAAAAAAAAAACACGAACAACTTCCAAAAAAAAAAAAACAAAAAAAACAACAAAAAAAAACGACAAAAAACAAGCAAAAAAAAAAACAAAAACAAAAAAAAAATAACCAACAAAAACGACACAAAACAAAAAAAAATAAAAAAAACGAAAACAAAAAAAACAACAAAACCAACAAAAAACCAAAAAAAAAAACAAAAACAAAAACAAAAAAAAAAAAAAACAACACAACCAAAAACATCCAGTTAAAAAACATACAACTAAAAACACAAAAACAAAACACAAACAAAAAAACAAACACACAAAAAAAAAAACAAACAAAAACAACGAAAAAAAACAAAAAGAAAAAACGAAAAACAAACAAAAAAAACAAAAAATAAAAAACGAAAAAAAAAAAACACGAAACAAACTGAAAAAAACAAAAACAACAAAAAAAAAAGACAAACCAAAACACAACAAAGAACACAACAAAAACAAAAAAACAAATAAAAAAAAACGAACTGAAACAAAAAAAACAAAGAAAACACGAAACGAACCAAACACAACAAAAAAATCAAAAAAAAAACAAAAAAAAAAAAAAAAAAAACAAAAAAATCGACACAAAAAAAAAACAAAACAAAAACAAAAACGAAAAAAGAAAAAAAACAAAAAACAAAAAACCAAAAACAAAAAATAAAAAACTAAAACGTAACAAAACAAAAAACACACAAACAAAAAAAACAAAAACAAAAAAAAAAAAAAAAAAACCAACAACAAAACACCACTCGATAATAAAACAACAACAAAAAAAAACAACAAAATAAAAACTAAAAAAAAACAACAAAAGACCGAAAAAAAAAAAACAAAAACGAAAAAAAAACGACAAAAAAAAAACAAAACAAACATCAAAAAACAAAAAACACAAAAAACGACAAAACAACAAAACCAAACAAAAAAGAAACTCAAAAAAACGAAAACGAAAACAACAGAACAAATAAAAACAAAATACAAAAACACAAAACCTCCTAAACCGACGAAAAACAAAACAAACACACCCACACAACACCAAAACAACAAAACCACAAACAAAACAACGAAAAAACAAAAAGCAAACAACACAAATAAAAACAAGAACAAAAAAAACAAAAAAAAAAACACACAACAAAACAAATTAAACAAAACAAACCAAAACAAAATAAAAAAAAACTGAAAACAAACACACAAAAAAATAAAACCAAAACAACACCAAAAACGACAAAAACAAACAAAAAGAAAAAAACAAAAGTAAACAAAACGAAAAAAAAAAAATATTTAGCTAACAAAAACTCTAAGAAACGTACTGAAAATAAATGGCGAAATAACAAACGAATCAAAAATAAAAAACAAAAAACAAAAAAACAAACAACACAACGAAAAAATAACAAACTTGGGTGAAAAACAACAGAAAAACACGGGCAAAAAAAACAAAAAAAAATCCAAAAACAACAAAAATAAAAAAAACGAAAACAACAAACATCGTGTGAAAAACTCGGGCAAAAAAAAATGACAATTCAAACACCAAAAACAACCAAACAACAAACAAAAAAACAAAAAAAAAAAAAAACAAAAAACAATAAACTAACTAAAAAAAAACGAACACAAACAAAAAAAGACACCAAAAAAAAAAATAAAAAACAAACAACCAAATAAAAAAACAAAAAAAAAAACAAAACAAACAAACCAAAAAAAAAAAAAACAAAACCACATAGAATTAAAAAACACAAACAAAAAACAAAAACAACAAATAAACAAACAAAAACAAAAAACAAAAAACGAAAAAAAACAAGAACGAAACAAAAAAAAAACAAACGAAAAACAAAACAAAACAAACAACGAAAAACAATAAAAAAAAAAACAAAATTGACACACTACCAAAAAAAAAACAAACATTAAAATAACAAAAAAAAAACTGAAACAACAAAACACAAAAAAACACCGACAAACAAAACAAAAAACAAAACCAAACAAAAAAAAAAAAAAAACACAATCACAAAAACCAAAAAAACAAAAACTATACAAAAAACTAAAAAAAACAGACATAAACAGACAAAACAATAAAACACAACCAAAAGCACTTCAAATAGATCAACACAAAAAAGACAAACCCAACAAACAAAAACACAACAAGAACAAAATAACAACCCAAGACAACAAAAAAAAAAAAAACCAAAACAGATAAAACACTCAAAAACAAGCTCTAAAAAAAAAAAAATAGAAAACAAACACAAAAAAACAAACCACAACAAAAAAACAAACACAAAACACACACACACAAAAACGATACTACGACAAAAAAACAAAACACACAAAAAAACAAAAAAAAACAAAAACAACAAAAAAAAAACAAACACAACGACACAAACAAAACAAAAAAAAAAACAGACAAAACCCAAAAAAAGCCAACAAAAAACAAAACCAAAACGAAAAACAAAAACAAACACAAACAAAAACAAAAAATAAAAAAAAAAAAAAAACAACAAAAAACCACAAACAAAAAAAACAAACAACTCACGACAAAACCCCAAACAAACAAAACACCCCCAAAAAAACAAAAACACCAAAAAAAACGTTAAAAACGAAAAAAACAAAACAAACAAACCAAACAAATAAAAAACACAAAAAAAAAAACGAAAACAAAAAAAACAAAAAACAAAAACAACACACTCCAAAACCCAAAAAAACACCAAATTACAACACAACCAACAAAAAACGACAACATCAAAAAACAAAAAGAAACCAAAACAAAAAAAAACCACGAACAAACAAACACACACCGAAACAATAACCAACACAAACACAACAAAACGGAAAACAAAACAAAAAAAAAACAAAAAACAAACAAAAACGAAAAAAAACCCAAAACAAAATACAACTAACAAAAAACAACGAAAAAAACGAAAATAATACAAACGAACAACAAAACACAAACCAAAAAACAAATAACGCCCCACCACAAAAAAAAACCAACGAAATACCCCCCCCAAAAACAACACAAAAAAGAAGCAACAAACACGAAACCACAACGACAACTCAACACAAAAACAACCAACCCCCAACCCCTCGAAAAACCACAAACGAAAAACAAAAAAAACAAACCAACTATAATCAAACACGACCAACAAACACGAAAACAAACACAACAACAAACAAACATTCGACAACAAAAAACAAAACAACCAACACAAAAAACACAAACATAACAAACATACAAAACAACGAACACATAGAAACGCATACCAAAACGCAAAAAACAAAGAAAAAAACGAACGAAAATACCTAAATAAAACGAACCGAAAAAAACACAACAACAACAAAAAAAAAAAAAACGAAAAAAAAAACAAAATACAACGAATAAAAAAAAACAATTACAAAACAAAATACCAGCAAAACAACACATACACATATTTTTTAAGCACAAAACCAAAAACAAACAAAACACGACAACATAACGATAACAACAAAAACAAAAAAAAGACAACGAAAAACAATAAAAAACTCATAAACCACACGTATAACAACACAAAACAAAACACACAACGAATATAACAAAAACAAAAGAAAACAACAAAAACAAAACAAACGAAACAACACAACACACGAATATATTTCAGAGGAATTTTCATTTAACATTAACTTTAGTAACAAAGATTTACTTTCCATTAATATAATCTAGTAACATCATCCTCGTCACCTTCAGCTTGCCATTAGAAACGAAGAAGAATCTGAACAAGCTCCGTCGCGGGGTTACCAGTGCCCAAGGAGGCACCCCGTTCTGCCCAACATTCAAGCAGTCCTTCTACCCAGACAAGAAGCGGGCAAAGGCTTAAGTGAATCTAACTTTGGCCCTACCCCAAATTAACCAAACAGCCCTTTAAGGGTTCGACGCTACAAATTAATTGAATGACATATAGCATGTGACACGTGGAAGGACCCAAGCTTGTAAAATTAAGGAAACGGAATGTAAAAAGGGGGCCTTCACAATTTATCTAGTAACAAAGTTAAGAAATTTATGGAAGCGATGGAGATATTTTCCTTAAAAATCGCTAAATAATACCCCAACAAAATTAAATATATATTTGAAGCTTGCCCTGTGTACAAGCAATAAAGTTTGCTTTCACATGGATCTAGTTGTCAAAGGCATAGGAATTATAGAAGGGGGGCCACCATGGAGCGCATTATTATTAAATACATAACCTAACCAAAATACCAATAAATATTTAATTAAACTATAGTATTAATATATTTTCAAAGCGAACCAGTTGCGATTTATCTGGTAAAAGAGTTATGTCTCAGGCATGAAAATTTGGTCTCGTATTTTACTTGCTTATACTTCTGGTTTTATTGGAGTTTATAATTAATTTCAATGTGAATTCGCAAACACCCACATGCATTATCTTTATATGTTCTGAAAGCCACGTGCACTAAAGTGTAACTAATAGCAAAAAAAAGTCGATTACAAGATTCAACTCCTTAGAAAAAAAGTGTTTCTGAAATGAACAACATTTTTGACGAATTTTCATATGTCCTTCTACCATTTGCTGGCAAGTTACCATGGATGGAAGCAATGAAAAAAAATATCTACCTATTTTAGGACGAATGACCTGTTTCTTTAGATAAGTTTCCAATTTCCTCAAAATCCTACCTCCTAATCAAAAAATTTGCTAATAAAGCCATTGCAAACAAACCAAAGTAAGGCCGAAAATTCCTTAGTCGCGACAGAGAAATGTGAACCCGGGTTACGGCCAGCGGTTTCTCACGCTTGGAGAGGGGAGGGGGATGTACCCCTCCCCCATCAATTGATGGGGAAAGGGGTGGAGGGATTCTCTCGTACCAACAGAAATCTAATAAACTTTCGAGGCTTGTCCTTTTTGTACAAATAAAGCAGTTTACTTCCTTTTGCAACCGCTTTCCCCTCCCGCACGCATCTTGCAAACCATAAAGAAACTATTTCTGTTTTTGTAAATTTAATACTAGAATGGAAAAATACATTTAGTTCATTAAAAATACAAAATTTAACACACCAAGCCTCAAAAATTTGGTCTCGGTTTCTTATTGCTTTAGCTTCTGGTTTTTAGTTTGAGTTTATAGAATTAATTTTCAATACGAATTTGCAAATGCACATGCACCTATCATTCCATTTCTGAAAGCAATTGTACTGATTTACTAGTAAAAAATAAAAAGTGGACGTCGAGATGGTAAATATCCAGTAAAAAGGCGTTTTATTTTTTTAGGATTGTACCACTCGTTTTGACGGATTTCCCACATTCTCTGCTCATTTGCTGGCAAATAGCAAGGATAAAGCAATTTTGACAAAAAATATTGTACGTATTTAGAAGAAATGATATGCCTCTATCCGCTAACATAGGTATTTATTCCTCACAAATAACACATGCCTAAGGAAAATGAGAATAAAGTCCATTTCCAACTACAAAAACAAAAGTGTGCCCAAAGTCCTTAGCTCGCACCCAGCAATGAGCGAGAAAAATGTTAACACGGGGTACGTGAGGTTTTTTTTCTCACGTGGAAAACGATAATTAGTTAAAACTTTGAAAATAAAGCATGCAATAGCAGATTTAGTCGATTTAAGTGATAGGAGAGAATACTGAGAAGGAATTTTGAAAATGTCTGAAGTTGATGATGCTGACAGTGGCAACGAAAAATAGTAGAATCCAAGAGCACTGGCGTTCACATAGCCTAAGGAAGAAGAGTGTTTTTTTATTCTAAATTTGAACGCAAAGGCTCCAAAACCGGCTAAGCGTCGCAAAACCTAAAGGCGGAATAAAAGGCCCAAGAAACACCAGCAAACCCACCCCCCCAAAATACACCGGGAAATGATCACAAATCCATTGCTGACCTGAAAGAACGCGGGGAATCTAGCCGTCAAGCTATTCTCAAATACATAATGGCAATTTTAAGGTTACAGCAATAGATGAAAAAGTTGTGAAGATGCATATTAAGCAAGCTTTGAAAGCGTCTGACCTTGCAAAATGGATTGATGTTATAACATCCAAAAGGGGTACTCGGAGTAACTGGTTCTTCCAAGATTGGCAAAGCATCGTCAAGGCCGAAAAAATCCATGTCTGCAAAGTCAGCCAAAGGCCCACAGCTAAGAGAAAGCCTCAGTCCCAAAGAAACAGCCAAACCTACTACAGTTAAAAAGTCAACTTCAGCCAAAAAGGTTAGCAAAGCCTATGGATCGTAGCAAGAAACCTGTAAAGGTTTCCACGAAACCCACTGTTGCCACAAAAAAAAGGGGCCCCCGTTACCAGCAAGAAATCGAACACCAAGAAGATGTCGTCTAGCAAAAAGGCTCCCGCTAAGAAAAGTGGGCATACTAAAAAAGCCAGTCAGCCAAGAAAAGCAGAAAAAAAAGTAATTTTCCATAATAGGTTATCCATATACTACTCCAAACAGCCCTTTTCAGGGATATCAAAGGCAAATGCTCGACGCTCGAACCTTTCTGATCAGAAAGTTACAATGATATTAATTTTAAATTCGAATTCGAATTTCTCCCTTTTTAACTATAATTCAGCTGCTGTTTACGCCTAAAAAACACGTTCGACAATATTTACTTTTGAACTATAGCGTTAGTACCGTCTAAAAAAACACCATCTTCATGACTAATTGTGACGGCTGGCTCGTAAGGTTCAAGCTTATTAGATAAAGTGGGCAAAACAATAATAAGCTTACAAATACCTCGTCATAGCCGACATGGGTTGAGCAGCGCCTTCAAATTGTGGGGCTAAGGTGCCTATTTTTTTTTTTTTTTTTTTTTATAAAAGATATAATCAGCTTGGTGCTGATTAGAATAAGGCAAACGAGTTTATTTTGGAATATTATTTTTAACTTGGAAAAAGAGAAAAAAAAATCACAATAATTAAAAAATGCCAACAGCACCGGTCAAGTTCCCAGGCGGTCACCCATCCAAGTACTGACCGGGCCCCGACGTTGTGTGACTTCCAGGATCTGAACGAGACTGGGTACTTTCAACGTGGTATGGCCGTTGGCTGAAGGAGATTGTATCAGAATAATGGTTTGTCCACAAAACCCGAAAGAAATAAAAATGCCTAATTTTTGAGTCATGAGCAAGGTTTTCAGTAGAATGACATTTAGCAAGAATGAAAAAAAGCATGTTTATCATTGTTTTTAACATCTTTGTCTTACTTCTGAAAACAAAACGGCAAGCCCCCCACAAATGTTTCTACTCTTGATGATAGGCTACCCTATAGACATTACCTACTCTCGTACAATAAATGACTATGCATTGTAACTAGATGAATGGGCAAGCAAACTTTATTTCTTGTTACAAAAGGACAAGCCTCAAAAGTTTATTTAGATTCTGTTGGGTAAACAATATCTCGCCCGCCTCCAGTAAATTCTTGCCTTTGTTACAATAGGTAAATATGAAAGGGTGATTCCGCTGAAAATATATTCGTAAGAAAAATTTAGGTTTGTTGGGCTATCATTTATTGTTTTTAAGGAAAATATCTCACCCGCCTCCATCTTCTTGCCCTTTGTTACTAGGTAAATATGAAAGAGGTAATCTTCTGAAAATAATTCGAAAGAAAAAGAAAGGAAAAATTATCTACCCCGCCTCCAGTTAAATTCTTGCGCTTTGTTACTAGATAAATTTGAAAGCCACCCACCCCCTTTTCTTCACGTTCAGTTCCTTAATTTTATAGCATTTGTCACTTCCCACCGTGGTCCACATGCTATAGTGTAATTCAATTAATTTGTAGCCCTTAAAAGGGCTGTTGGTTAAATTTGGGTAGGGCATAGAGTCCAAAGTTAGAATTATTTAAGCCTTGCCGCTTTTTCAGTATTCTTTGGTAGAGGGACGGCTTGAATGTTGGGCAAAACGCCTCCTTTGGGCCAATGGTAACCCCAGAGAGGGAGCTTGTTCAGTTCTTCGTCGTTTCTAATGGCACGGCTGGAAGGTGACGAGGAATGATACGCGTTTTTTTTATTGTCCCGTTGCAGCATTACCAGCAACTCAAGAAACTCGGCAGCCAAATTATTCCATATACTGCTGCAAGGTAAACGGTGTGCGCCTGCACAACTCGCTCCGCATAGTTGGCCACCTTTCTCAGAAAAGGACAGTGGTATCCTTCCCACTGGGAATTGGAGAGACCTGCCCCCTGCTTGAACGGGACTCTTGCCTTTTCCCTTTCACTTTTCCACCTCTTTCATCTTCCTGGACATGGTTTCTAGGATACGGCAATTCGCTTGAGACTCTAATCACGAACAAATTTAAATGAGTGTCTGATCCCTTGAAAAGCTAAAGCGCAAACTAATTTATACTCAAGCCGGCGAAAATCAGTTTTCTCTGACAAAAAATTCTTTCAGAGTGCGCCGAACTGAAGCTTGTATAAAACCGGGGTTGTAAACTTGTAAAACGCTTATTCATTTGATAATTGGATTTTGTCAAGGACTTCCATTTAATATGGCTCCCCAAACTCAGCGAAAAGCAGCAAGAGAAAGCTGGTTAAGTGCGTCAAAAAATATCACTAAAAACTGATAAGAAAAAGGAAACGAAAGAGGAAGGAAAGCTTATGCCATTTTACATTTACAAAGTTCTCAATCAAGTGCACCCGAACACCGGTGTTTCTAGCCAAAGCAATGAGCATCATTGAATAGCTTTGTCAACGATATCTTTTGATAAGGATTGCCGCGGAAGCATCTCGTCTAGCTCACTCAAACAAGAGGTCCAACCAATCACTAGTAGAGGGTTCAAACTTCTGCGTGAGGGCTACTTTCACCAGGGGGGACTTGCCAAGCAACGCTGTTAGTGGGAAGGCACAAAGCTTGTAAACAAAATACACAAGCTCTTAAATAAGGGATTTTCCACGTCTATTACAGCCCAATCAGCCGGACCTCCCAAACAAGCCCTTTTAAAGGGATACCACCTTATTTAAATGCTATGCTCTCAAATTGCTGTCATTGCTCTTTGGCTTAATTTGCAGAAATAAATCGGGGTAAACAAGAACCCATGAATGATTTTATTCAGTGATTATAAAACCCGTACAGATGATTCACTATCTAATCTACAAAAATATAGCATAAAATATCAAAAACTCGAGAAAACAAAAAAGCAAAATACTAAACAACACACAGAAATAAGGAAAAGGAAAAATAATAAAATTGACAACAATTAAACAAGAACCCATACTAAACCATAAAAAAGCTTCAATTTTCAAAAATCGCCTGTGTCGGAGGCAGGTCCCAATTGGCTGTATAGAAAGTAATATCTATCGACGAATTTTTTGAAGAGAATAGAAAAAGTGGCCCTCGGCTTGTTTCATGACATTCCATAGAAAACATTTGTATAGGGCCCGTGGCCCCCATTGGGAGTTGTTCATTTTCTTGGGTTATCTTTGGATTTTCTTAGGCTAGCCTAAATTGGCTTTTGCATGTTTACTTTTAAGATGGTTGGATCTTGTTGAATGCCAAGCCGAAATCTTGGACTCATTTTTACAATAATTTCACCGTATATCTGATTAAATTTCGGCCCTTTTCTTTTGTTATTATTGTACCCCTTGAATTCATACCTTCTTTTTCCCACAAGGAAACACTAGGGGCTGTTTAACGTTATTCGCGGTGTTGTTTTAAAACCCATTTAGTGCCCTTAAAAGGGCCGTTGGTTAGGATGCCAGTTGCGCAGAATTAGGGTATTTAAAGCTCTCTCGCCACGGATACGACGGGCGAGTTGAATATTCTTTTTGGCAATGGATGGTCACCCTTTTGGCGTGAATGGTCACACAAGTTGGTGTATCCTCAAAAAGTCCAACTAGATACGCCTCGCTGGCTTCTGTAGGGCCATCACCGCCGAGCTCTGGAACCTCAAAGTCAGTTTTGAAATCCTGGCGCAATCTCTCGCACAAGTCTCTGAAAAGGGCAATTTCCTTATTAAGAGTTCGGTACTCTTTTGATAGCGACGAATCTCTCTCAGGGCTATACGGTTCCGGGCCTCTGGTATCTAGTGCGGTTTTTTTTACTACCCACCAGAAGCAGGAGCCGACTTACGTGCTGCCTTGGTCGCAAGCTGCTTTCTAGGTGCCTTTCCGCCCGTTTGATTTTCTCGCTGTTTGTTTTGTTCTAAGCCATATTGATTAGTTTGCCTCTCGTTGATAGAATGAACAAAAGAACACTTTGCTAGCGGCTTTTATTTTATACAGAGAGCCAGCCGCGCGATAACGAGTAACATTTTGTGGGGAAGAACTTTTGTCATATAAATTAAACGGGCTTTTCAAGAAAATCTGTTAGTTGCTGACTAAAACTTTACAAAACTGTTTGCTAAGATATTGAATCTTAAATATGGACAGGAAGAGGAAAAGGAGGAAAGGGGCTTGGAAAGGGAGGCGTGCAAAGCGTCATCGTAAAGTTCTTCGTGACTAATATCCATAGGAATCACCAAGCCGGCTATCAGAAGACTGGCTCGCGAGGTGGTTGTAAAAACGTATATCTGGGCTAATTTACGAGGAAACCAGAGAGTCGTTCTTAAAGTTTTTCTAGAAAAATGTTATTCGCGATGCTGTCACGTACATCACAGAGCATGCTCATAGAGAAAGACTGTAACTGCCTATGGATTGATGTAGTTTACGCTCTGAAGCTACGTCAAGTCGTACATTTGTATGGCTTTTGGTGGTTGAATGTGCTTCCAAATGCGTTTTTAACTGCCCCAGTCCCCCCTACCCAACGGCCTTTTAAAGGCCAACAAATTTAAAAACACTTCCTAGCCTGTTTTTGTGTGAAGCCTTTCTTTGTTTGTGCATTCAAAACATCAGTAAATATTTTCTTTTCGTCTCAGGTGTAATAATTGTTATAATTAGGTCATTATGCAAAGAAATGACAAATTCCCATTTTACTGTATTTAGCTTTGTTGCCTGTCATATTTGAATAAAGTTTGCGTTCTCACAATGGAATTGTTCAAAGAAATAATGTTGCTATTTAAATGCACAAGCCCTTTTCTTTCATGTTTTTGAATTAATAGCAAAGCAATAACGGAGGAAAAGATGTTCCTACTCTTACTAACATTACGCTGAGACCTTACAATTTTGGACAAGTATTGCTACTAATTATATGCAGTTAATAATACCAAGTATGAAAAGCATTGTGCAAAAAATTTAGATAGCGAATTAATTTTTCTTGTAAAACTGAATCATGAGTGTTTCAAACTATAAGAAAAGGCATCCGACTGACTTAATTTAGAGGTGGAAAATAAAAACGGTACTTGTGCACAATATGGTACACACCGCTATAGACCGTATTCAAGGAAACCAGACACGAAACCCGTCAAAGGGCTATTTGCAAGAGATAAATGATTGCAAATGCGCAGTTTCTCTCATGAGTTTACAATATTTTAAACGTTGTTTTTTGGGGTTTAAGGGGGGAAAACTAGGGTACCTAGGTTAGGTTAACGTATTTAATATATGATATACTTTACCCCATCCCCCTAATGTGCAAATATATAGCCCAAATTTGTTTCTAAAACTATTATATATTCATCCTTTTTTAGTATATTTTCTTGGCCATTAACCAAACTTGACTTCTTCGTGTGTACCATACAATGCACAAGTACCATAAAAAACACAAATAGACTTTCTAGCTGCCGTAACTCACTATTGAAATTTAAGTCCTTGAAAGTCCATTATCCTTCTTATCCCATCCTCATAAAGACTTTTATTAGTTTTTTTTTTTTTTTTTAATTAGGCTATATAGTTTGTAATTTCTATTGCTATTGGCTAGTTTTTAGGCAAAACTCAAAAACGATACTATATTAATATCTGTAAAAAAGGAACATTTCTCAGGTTTCAAATAATTCTGTTTCAAGTGGTACGGAATATTGATTATTTCTATATATAATGTGATCGAAACAAATAAAAGAAGTTTACTTCTGATTTTGCAACCGCTTTCTCCTCCCGCACGCATCTCGCAAACCTTAAAACACTATTTTGATTTTCGTAAACCTAATACTAGAAGGAAAATGAATTTATTTTCATTAAAATACAAATTTAACACACAAGCCCCAAAATTTGGTCTCGTTTCTTATTGCTTTAGCTTTTCTGTGTTTTTTTAGTTTGAGTTTAGAATTAATTTCAATACGAATTTTGTAAACGCACATGCATCTATCTTACATTTTTGAAAGCACTTGTACTGAATTTCACTAGTAAAAAATAAAAAGTGGACGTCGAGGATGATAAATTCCTAGTAAAATGACGTTTTCTAGGATTTTGAACACTAGTTTTTGACGGATTTCTACTATTCTCTGTTTCTGCTCATTTTGCTGGCAATAACTTAGCATGGGATAAAGCAATGAAAAACATATGTACGCCATAGAACAAGGATATGTTCTATCTTCTAATATAAGTTTTATTCCTAAAAATCCCACCTCCTAATGAAAAATTAGAGTAAAGTCATTCAAACAAACACACAAGTGCTGCCCAAATTTCTTAGCTCGCGCGCAGAGAGAAATGTTAACCTTTGAGGGCGGGTACGGCGGTTTCTGAAGTACAATGCTAAAAACTTTTGAAAATAAGCATGGCATTCGATGCGTGATAGAGAGAATAGAATATTGAGAGGAATTTGAAATGTCTGAAGTTGAAGCTGAAGTGGCACCGACATCTGTAGAATCCCAGAGCAATGGGTCTTCACCAGCCAAAGAAGGAAAAGCAAGCAAAGGCTCCAAAACCAGCTAAGGCTTGCAAAACCTAAAGGGGATAAAAAAAGCCTGGGGGGGGGGGGGGGGTTTTTGGGGGGGGGGGGTTCACCAGCCAAACCACCCAAAATACACGGAAAATGATCAACAAATCCATTGCTGACCTGAAAGAACGCGGCGGAGCGGCGGGGCGGTGCGGGGGATCTAGCCGTCAGGCCATTCTTTCAATACATAATAATGGCCAATTCCAGGTTTGGCAATGATGCAAAAGTTGTGAATATGCATATCTTAAGCAAGGCTTTGTGAAGCGTTTTTGCCTTGCAAATGGAATTGTTTTATAAATCCAAAAGGTACTGGGTCGTCGTTCGTCGTAATATTACTGTGTTACGTTAACTTTCAAGCTTGCAAAGCCTGTCAAGTCCCGAAAAATCCATGTCTGTAAAAAGCCAGCCAAGCCCACAGCTAAGAAAGCCTCAGTCAAGAAAACAGCCAAACCTACTACAGTTTAAAAAGTCAACTTCAGCCAAAAAGGTTACCAAGCCTATATGGCTGGTAGCAAGAACCTGTAAAGTTTCCAAGAACCAAGAAAACCCAACTGTTGCCAAAAAAAGCGCGTATGTATCAGCAAAGAAATCGACACCCTAAGAAGGTTTTGTCGTCCTGTCAAAAAGGCTCCCGCCAAGAAAGTGGGCATCTAAAAAGCAGTCCAGTAGCCAAGAAAGCATATCAAAAAAAGTAATTTCCATAATAGCTTTATGCCTATACTACCAAACAGCCCTTTTCAGGGCTATCAAAGCAAATGCTCGACGCTCGAAAACTTTCTGTTCAGAAAGGTACAATGATATTAATTTTAAATTCGACTTTCTAATTTTCCCTTTCAACTATAATTCAGCTGCTGTTTATGCCTTTAAAACACGTTCGACAATCTTTACTTTTTGAACTATAGCGTTATTACCGTCTCTAAAAAACACCATCTCCAGGATCTAATTGTGACGGGAGCTGGCTCGTAAGGGTTCAAGCTTATTAATAAAGTGGTTTGTGGTAACAATAATAAGCTTACAAATACCTGGTCCATAGCACCGAATGGGTTGAGCAGCACCTTCAAATCGTGGGGGGCTATTTTGTAAGAGAGAAATAAAGCCCCAAAGTGTTTCTACCTTTGATGACTTGGCTACCCTATAGCTTTCCTACCCGAGAGCTCCCTCTTCTCGTACATAAAATGTTTCTACCTTTGATGGACTAGGCTACCCTATAGCTTCCTAGTTTAGATTAGGAAAATGAGCTCCCTCTCCTACAATAAATGCCTAAGCTTTTGTAAGTAGATGAATGGGCAAGCAAACTTTATTTCTTGTTACAAAAGGACAAGCCTCGAAAGTTTATTAGATTCTGTTGGGTAAGAGAGAAAAATCCCTCCACCCCTCCCTCTCCAAGCGATTGGGGCATCCAAGGCGTGTTATATCCATTCCTTTCGTTTAGCAAGTAATTTCAGGAGGAGGGTTGACCTAGCCCAACCGTCCACAGGGTGCATTTAGTTCTCCGGTGGCTAGCGGGATATCATGAGGCACGTGAAGTCAGCTCTGCATGCGCCATGAGGCATGCAGGGAGCAGACTTCGGACGAGCACCCTACCGCCATACAAAAACTTTTTTGTTAAACTCAGAAACTGAATTTGTTATCATTTTCTCTGCCAAAATAGAATTGGAAAAGATATTTTTTTCTTCTTTACATCCAATTTAAGGCAAAAAAATATTTTTAACATACATAAATTTTAAAACTAGCCTATGCGAATAAATAATTTGATATCTAGAAAACTAGTAATTTTGACTTTTTTCTGCTCTATATAATTAGCTCCTCCTGAAGAATTCTGGAGCCCTGTAGTGTCTCTAGCTCTCTTCATAGCTGTCTTCTTCTACTATGTCTCCTGTGAAGACCGTGAGCTATCCCTGTAGAGATATCATCTTTTCTATGTCTCTTCTTTCGGTCTTCCTTTTCTGCCATATCGACCTCCTTTTGCGGCATGCCCTGTTTCCTCTCCATTTCAATCCCAGATTGTCCTCTTTATTTTTCACAAGATTTCTAAATTTGCCGCATTACTCTCGTATGAATTGCTAACGTCATGATACCTGCCCATTTACAAATCGACACAGTCGACAATAAAAGAGATATCTCTAATTCAAAGCTTTGATCACATGTTAATATTCGATTGCATGAGAACTCTACTTTTTCAAAAATGCTACATGAATGCTCCACTGTTTCCGTTTGTTATTTGAAAGTTTATATGGGCGAAACAGCCGTCTTCTTTTTGATTTTTACATATTTTCGTATTACGTTTCCCCTCGCTACCCGGTGGATGTTACCACTTTCTCTCTCGCGTGAGCCTAAGGAATTTCCTGAGCCCTTTTACTTAGGGTTTGATTTTGGAATGGGCTTTATTCAAATTTTTATTGTTGGTAGGGCGCATTTTGAGCAATGAAACCTCCCCTTATAAGTAAAGAATATAGATATATCAAACAGGTCCATTCTTCTATAGACGTAGATATTTTTTTTCATTGCACTTCCTCCATGCTAAGGTATTGCCAGTCACATATGGCGCACCAGAAAGAATAGTCGAAAATCCGTCCAAAAATGGTCTTGTTCAATTTCAGAGAGAAAACACCGTTCTTTTTTCTAGGAATTTCACAATCTTTTTTTTTCTTGCTTGGAAATGACCTTTGTTTTTGTTTGAGTTTAGTAAAATTAGTACACATGCTTTTCAGTAAAATATACGATAGATGCCATGTGTAGTTTGCAGAATTCATATTGAAATTAATTCTAAATAATCTGATTAAAAACACAGAAGTTAAATAAGTAATAAAAAAAATCCTACCCGAGGAGCTACCTCTCGTACATAAAATGTTTCTAGCCTTTGATGGACTAGGCCTACCCTATTTGCTTCCTAGTTGTAGATTAGGAAAATGAGATCCATCTCCTACAATACATGCCTACTAGCTTTTGTAAGTAGATGAGATGGGCAAAGCAAACTTTATTTCTTGTTACAAAAGGACAAGCCTCGACGAAAGTTTATTTAGATTCTGTTGGGTAAGAGAGAAATCCCTCCACCCTCCCCCAATCAATTGATGGGGGAGGGTACACCCCCTCCCATCTCCAAGGATGGGGCATCCAAGGCTGTATATCCATTTCCTTTCGTAGCAAGTAATTTAAGGAGGAGGGTTGCTAGCCCAACCGTCCCTAGGTGCATTTAGTTCTCCGGTGGCTAGCCGGATATCCAGAGGCACGTGAAGTCAGCTCTGCAGCGCCATGACATGCATGGTGAGCAGACTTCGGACGAGCACCGATTACCTTCCCATACAAAAAAATTTTTAAACTCAGAAACACTGAATTTGTTATCATTTTCTCTGCCAAAAATAGAATTGGAAAAAGATATTTTTTTCTCTTTACATCCAAATTTAAGGCCAAAAAAAATATCTTTAACTACAAAAAATTTTCAAAACTAGCCTATGAAATAAAATTAATTTGAAAATTGGAAATTTTGACTTTTTCATGCTCCATCTATATACGAGATTTTCAGACATTTCAATTCTTCTTCTCCAGCAGACGCAATTTATTTTTCAAAAATTTCTACCTCTGTTTTCAAGCATCTTGATTCCGGATTCGCTTCTTTCTGTCTGTAATTTCGAGCAGGCTTCCTTATTCTTTTCTTTTGAACTTTTCAAAACATTGCTTGGGGACATCTTTGTAGTTTTCTTTTCGCCCATTTCTTTCCTTGTGATCAGCCTTCTTCTTCGTTTGTTGATTGTTTTTAAAGCGGCGGCCTTCGCTGGAGGGCAATTTCAATTGAATATTCGCATATTCCTCGGAAGTGTTTTCTTGCCTTTAATTTCATTTTCCTTGCTCCATCACCCTGGTCAAACTTCTGTGGAAGAAAACTGATGCCACACCCATTGGTACTGACCTGAGACTCACACAGCACAGTGTCTGTGGTTAGGTTTTTGATCTGAGTTTAAATCGTCAGTGTTAACCATGTTGAGTCTCTTGGCAAGCTTCCAAAGCTTGGCAAAGGGTCCATGTCGAACAGATGCTTTTCCATTTCTAAAATATCATCAAGCGTGTTGTTTTCGCATCATTAGCTGCCAATCTGTTTTAAAGATTTCATAATCTGCATTCAATAGAAGTGAATATTTGATCGTAAATAATTATATTCATATTTGCTTCCCTTATCCCTTTTTCCTTAAGCAAACAAGTATTGTGTTTCCTTGGTATCTAATTGTTCAACAACGAATGAACGCTTTATCTAAAGCGCAAACCAATTATACTCCAGCAGGCGAACTCAGTTCCTCTGACAAAAATCAATTCTGTGCGCGAAAACTGAAGCTTGTATAAAAGTGCGGGTTTTGTAACTGTAAACGCTATATTCACTTGATAATTGGATTTTTGTCAAGACTTCATTTTAATTATGGCTCTCAAAAACTTCAGGAAAAAAGCAGCAAAGAAAAAAGCTGGGAGGTAATGCGTCAAAAAAATATCACTAAAACTGATAAGAAAAGGAAAAAAAACGAAAAACGAGAGGAAGGAAAGCTATGCCATTTACATTTACAAAGTTCTCAAGCAAGTGCACCCCGACCACCGGGTTTCTAGCAAAGCAATGCAAATGAACATCATGAATAGCTTTGATCAACGATATCTTTGAAAGGATTGCTTGCCGCGGGAAGCCTCTCGTCTAGCCGTCACTACAATACAAGAGGTCCACCATTCACTAGTAGAGAGATTCTAAACTGCTTGTGAGGCTACTCTACCCGTTTTTTCCCTTCCACCCTTTAGTAAGGATATTCTAAGAATTTTGTAGGTTATAACTCTATGGCAATTGACTAAAGCCCACTTGGTGGTGTTAACAAGAAAATAGTTGCTTCTTGTTAATTAAATAGCCAGTGGCGGATCCAGAGGGGGGGGGGCGCCCCCAACGTAGTCTAATGTAGGGTAGTTTACTTAAATAACGCAAGTTTGCGTTTAATTAAAGTTGGTCCCTAAACGCAAAAGTTTATCAGAAAAAACTTATTTTTGCCCCCCCCCCTAAAAAAAATACGGAGATCCGCCCCTGCCATTGGGTCCCCAGAAAACTAAAGTTTAGGCTATTCAGATTAGGTGTTTACGGAGTGAGAGAAACCCTCTTTTCTTTTTCAGAAAGCTAAATGTGCATCCAATCCATTTTTAACGTTTGTATTATAAATTAAAATGTGCCATTGATTAGTTCAAAAAATAATTTGTCGATTTTGTTCTTTGATTGTGGACAAGTAATATATGCTTGCGGCACACTTTTCATCACATTTGAAATTCAAATTATGAGTGTATTTTAGATAACCCGATTTATGTTGAAAGATATAAATTACCGTTTTGTATTCCATTTATGGTAAAACGAAAAAAATTTGTGTCACAGTTTGACGTGCAATCTTTAAAAAGTAGCTTACTTCAAGATTATTAATACCAATGGCCTCTCAATTGATGGGGGAGGGGGGGGCGGGATTTTTCCCTCCACCTTTAGCAGCAAGAATTCTTACCCAAACAAAATCTAAATAAAGTTTAAGAATTCTTACCCAACAAAACCCACATCCGCGCTATGACGAGGTATTGTAAGCTTATTATTGTTGACACTTTATAATAAGCTTACATAATAAGAAAAATAATGTTTTTTTTAACGAATATATTTCAGAGGAATTTCCATTTTACATTAACCTAGTAACAAAGATTTTACTTTCCATTTCATATTAATCTAGTAACATCATTCCTCGTCACATTCAGCTTGCCATTAGAAACGACGAAGAAACTGAAACAAGCCTACCTGTCGGGGGTTTACCATTGGCCCAAGGCAGGCATTCTGCCCAACATTCAAGCAGTCCTTCTACCCAAGAAGCGGCAAAAGGCTTAAGTGAATCTAACTTTGGCCCTACCCCAAATTAACCAACAGCCCCTTTTAAGGGCTACAAATTAATTGAATGACACTATAGCATGTGACCACGTGGGAAGGACAAAAGCTGCTAAAATTAAGGAAACGGAATGTAAAAAGGGGCCTTTCAACATTTAGTCTAGTAACAAAGTTTAAGAATTTACTGAAGCGATGGAGATATTTCCTTAAAAAATCGCTAAATTATACCCCAACAAAATCTAAATATATATTTGAAGCTTGCCCTTTTGTTACAAGCAATAAAGTTTGCTTTCACATTGATCTAGTTGCAAAGCATAGGAATTATAGAAGGGGGAGGGGCCACCATGAGCGCATTATATTAAATACATCAACTAACCAAAAATACCAACTAAATATTTTATAAACGATAGCATATAATATATTTTCCAAAGCGAACCATTGCGATTTATCTGGTAATAATAAAGGAGTTGTTCCAGGCCTTGAAAATTTGGTCTCGTATTTTATTGCTTTACTCTGTGTTTAATTGGAGTTTTATAATTAATTTCAATGCGAATTCGCCCCAAACACACATGCATATATCTTATATGTTCTGAAAGCACAAGCCTGCACCTAAAGTTTACTAATAGCAAAAAAAAAGTCGATTAATTACAAGGATTCAAAATTCCTAGAAAAAAAAAGGTTGTTGTTTTCTGAAAATTGAACACACATCTTTGACGAATTTTCACTATTCTCTACCCATTTGGTCTGGCAAGTTACCATGGATGAAGCAATGAAAAAAAAATATCTACCTATAGACGTATGACCTGTTTATTCTTTAGTATAAGTTTCATTCCCTCAAAATCCCTACCCTCCTAATCAAAAATTTGTAATTAAAGCCATTGCAAACAAACACAAGTAAGGCTCCTAAATTCCTTAGCTCGCGCACAGAGAAAATGTTAACCCGGGTACCGGCGGTTTCTCACGCTTGGAGAGGGGAGGGGGATGTACCCCTCCCCATCAATTGATGGGGGAAGGGGGTGGAGGGATGTCTCTCTTATCCAACAGAACTCTAAATACAACTTCGAAGGCTGTGTCCTTTGTTGTAACAAATAAATAAAAAGCAGTTACTCCATTTTGCAACCGCTTTCCCCTCCCGCACGCATCTTGCAAACCATAAGACACTATTTCTGTGTTTTTGTAAATTTAATACAGTAGAAGGAGAAAATACATTTAGTTTCATTTAAAATACAAATTTAAACACACAAGCCTCAAAATTTGCGTTCTCGTTTCTTATTGCTTTAGCTTCTGTTTGTTTTTAGTTTGAGTTTTTAGAATTAATTTCAATACGAATTTTGCAAACACACATGCCATCTATCTTACATTTTCTGAAAGCACTTGTACTGAATTTTAACTAGTAAAAAATAAAAAGTGGACGTCGAGGATGTAAAATTCCTAGTAAAAAAGGGCCCCCGCCGTTTTTTAGGATTGAACACTAGTTTGACGGATTACAACTATTCTCTGCTTCATTTGCTGGCAAATTAGCAAGGATAAAGCAATTGAAAAAAATATATGTACGTATAGTAAGAAATGATTATATGCCTAATCCTCTAAACATAGGTTATTATCCTCAAAAATCCCACCTCCTAATGAAAAAATGAGGAATAAAGTCATTCCAAAACAAAACACAAGTGCTGACCAAATTCCCTTAGCTCGCACGGCAGAGAGGAGAATTTACCCGGCGTACGGCGGTTTTCGGGAAACTATAATCGTAAAAATTTCGAAAATAAGCATGCTAATCGAGAGATTTAGTCCGATTAAGTGATAGAGAGCAATACTGATGTGAGGAATTTGAAATGTCTGAAGTGTTAAAGCTGAAGTGGCACCGAACATCTGTAGAATCCCAGAGCATGGCTTCACCCAGCCAAGAAGGAAAAAGAAAAGCCAAAAGGCTCCAAAAACGGCTAAAGGCCTGCAAAAACCTAAAGGGGGATAATAAAAAGGCCCAAAACACCAGGCAAACCACCACAAATACACGGAAATGATCCACCAAATCATTGCTGACCTGAGAAGGAACGCGGTGGGATCTAGCCGTCAAGATATTCCTCAAAACTACATAATGGACCAATTTTCAGCGTTGGCAATGATGCAAAAGTTGTGAAATGCATCTTAAGCAAGCTTTGGAAGCGTTTGCCTTTTGCAAATGGAAATGTTATCATAATCCCAAAAGGTACTGGGCGTTAACTGGTTCTTTCAAGCTTGCAAAAGCCTGTCAAGGCCGAAAAATTCCATGTCTGCAAAGTCAGCCAAGGCCCACAGCTAAGAAAGCCTTCAGTCAAGAAAACAGCCAAACCTACTTACAGTTAAAAAAAGTCAACTTCAGCCAAAAAGGTCTACCCAAGCCTATGGGCTAGTAGCAAGAAACCTGTTAAAGGTTTCCAAGAAACCCACTGTTGCCAACAAAGCCCGCTACCAGCAAAGAAAATCGACACCCAAGAAGATGTCGTCTAGCAAAAAGGACTCCCGCCAAGAAAGTGGCATCTAAAAAGCCAGTAGCCAAGAGAAAGCAGCAAAAAAAAAGTAATTTCCATAATAGGTTATCCTTATACTACCAAACAGCCCTTTTCAGGGCTATCCAAAGCAAAATGATCGGACGCTCGCGAAACTTTCTGTTCAGAAAGTTTACCAATGATATTAAATTTTAAATTCGAATTTCTAATTCTCCCTTTTAACTATAATTCAGCTGCTGTTTACGGCCTACAAAACACGTTCGCACAATACTTTACTTTGAACTAGAGCGTTGCTATTACCTGTCTAAAAAACCACCCATCTCAGGGACTTAATTGTGACGGCTGGCTCGTTAAAGGTTCAAAGCTTATTAATAATAGTGGGCAACAATAATAAGCTTACAAATACCTCGTCCATAAGACCGAATGGGTTGAGCAGCCAGCGCCTCAAATGGTGGGGGGCTATGCGTTCTATTTTTTTTTTTTTTTTTTTTTATAGAAAGATATAATCAGCTTGGTGACTATTAGAATAAGGAAACGAGTTTATTTTGGAATATTATTTTACTTTGTTCAAAAAAGAGAAAAAAAAAAAATCACAATAATTTAAAAAAATGCCAACAGCACCCGGTGTTCCAAGGCGGTCACCAATCCAAGTACTGACCGGGGCCCGACTGTTGTGTGACTTTCAGGATCTGACGAGACTGAGGTACTTTCAACCGTGGTATTGAGCAGTTGGGATGAAGGAGAATTTGTATCAGAATAATGGTTGGTCCAAAAAAACCGGAAAGAAATAAAATGCCTAATTTTTGAGTCATGAAGCAAGGTTTTCAGTAAGAAATGGACATTTTAGCAAGAATGAAAGGCATGTTTATTCATTGTTTTTAATCTCTTTTTCTTCTGAAACAAAACGGGCAAGCCCCCAAAATGTTTTTTTCTTTTTTTTTTTACCTTTGATGACTAGGCTACCCTATAGACATTTACCACTACTCTCGTACAATAAATGCCTATGCAATTGTAAACTAGATGAATGCGGCAAGCAAACTTTATTTCTGTGTACAAAAAGGGACAAAGCTCAAAAGCTTTTATTTAGGCTTCTGTTGGGTAAAATATCTCGCCCGCCTCCAGTAAATTCTTGCGCCTTTGTTACTAGGTTAAATATGAAAGGGTGATTCCTCTGAAATATAATTCGTAAGAAAAATTTAGGTTTTGTTGGGCTATCAATTTATTGCGTTTTTAAGGAAAATATCTCACCCGCATCCATTCTTGGCCCTTTGTTTACTAGGTAAAATATGAAAAGGGTAATTCTTCTGAAATATATTCCGATAAGACAAAAAGAAGGAAAATTATCTACCCCCGCCTCTCTTTAAATTCTTGCGATTTGTCTACACGACCACCGATAAATTTGAAAGCCCCCCCCCCCCTTTTCTTACGTTCAGTGTCCTTAATTGTTATAGCTTTGTCCTTCCCAAGTGGGCACAGTGCTATAGTGTCATTCAATAATTTGTAGACCTATAAAAGGGCTGTTTGGTTAATTTGGGGTAGGGCCTAGGGTCCAAAGTTTCCCTAGAATTATTTAAGCCTTATGCCGCTTTTCAGTCTTCTTTGGTAGAAGGGACGGCTTGAATGTTGGGCAAAAACGCCTCCTTAGGGCAATGGTCTAACCCCCGAGAGGAGCTTGTCAGTTCTTCGTCGTTTCATCATGGCAAGCTGAAGGTTGACGAGGAATGATACGCGTTTTTTTTATTCGTCCCGCTGACAGCAGTACCAGCAATAGCTCAAGAACCTCGGCAGCCAAATTATTCCATTTACTGCTGCAAGGTAAACCGGGTGGCGCCTGCACAACTCGCTCTCGCCCATAGTTGCCATTTCTCAGAAAGACGGGTGTATTCCTTCCCACTGGGAATTGGAGACCTGCCCTGCTTGAACGGGACTTTGCCTTTCCCTTCACTTTTCCAACCCTTTCCTCTTCCTGAACATGGTTTCTAGGATACGAAATTCGCTTAGGACTCTAATAACGAACAAATGTAAATGATGTCTGATCTTGAAAAGCTAAAGCGCAAACAATTTATACTCCCATCCGGGCGAAGAAACTCAGTTTTCTCTGACAAAATTCTAAGTGCGCGAACTGAAGCTGTGTATAAAAACCGGCTTGTAACCTTGTAAAACGCCTATTCATTTGATACATTGAGATTTTGTCAAGACCTTCATTTAATATGGCTCCAAAAAAAACTTCAGGAAAAGCCAGCAAAGAAAGCTGGTAAGGCGTCAAAAAAAATATCACTAAAAACTGATAAGGAAAAGGAAACGAAAGAGGAAGGAAAAGCTATGCCATTTACATTTACAAAGTTCTCAAGCAAGTGCACCCCGACACCGGTGTTTCTAGCAAAAGCAATGAAGCATCAAGAATAGCTTTGTCAAACGATATCTTTGAAAGGATTGCCGCGGAAGCCTCGTCGTCTAGCTCACTACAACAAGAGGTCCACCATCACTAGTAGAGAGCTTCAAAACTGCTGTGAGGCTACTCCTACCCGGGGAAACTTGACCAACGCACGCTAGTTAAGTGAAGGCACTAAAGCTGTAACAAAACTACACAAAGCTCTAAATAAGGATTTTTCCCCGTCTCATTACCGCCCAATCAGCCGGGGCCCTCCCAAATACAGCCCTTTTAAGGGCTACCACATTATTTTAAATGCCTCTGCTCTCAAAATTTGCTGTCATTGCTTCTTTAGGCCTTAATTGACGAAATCTCGGGTTAAACAATGAACCCATGAACGATTGTATTCAGTCATGATTAAAAACCATTACAAGAGTATTTCACTATCTAATCTACAAAATATAGCAGTAAAATATCAAAAAACTGAGAAACAAAAGCAAAATACTAAACGCCACACAGAAATAAGGAAAAGGGACAAAAATAATAATAAATTGACAAACAACTTAAACCAATGAACCCATACTAAAACCATAAAAAAAGCTTCAATTTTCAAAAATCGCATGCCTGTTTCGGAGGGCAGGGTCCCAATTGGCTTGTATAGAAAGTTAATATCTATCGACGAATTTTTGAAGAGAATAGAAAAAGGGCCTCGGATTTGTCATGGACCATTCAATCGGAAAAACATGTGGTATAGGCCCGTGGCCCCCATTGGGAGTTGTTCATTTTCTGGGGTATCGCTTTGGATTTCTTAGGCTAGCCTAAATTGGCTTTTGCATGTTTACTTTTAGATGGTTTGGATCTTGTTGAAATGCCAAGCCGAATTCTATGACTCATTTTTACAATAATTTCACGTATTATCTGATTAATTTCGGCCTTTTTCTTTGGGTATTATATGTATCCCTTGAATCATTACCTTCTTTTTCCCCCAAGGGAACACTAGGGCTGTTTAACGGTTATTTCGGCGTTGTTTGTTTAAACCAATATAGTGGCCCTTAAAAGGGCCGTTGGTTTAGGATTGCAAGTTGCGCCAGAAATAGGGTATGTAAGCTCTCTTCGGCCACGGATACGACGGGCGAGTTGAATATTCTTTGGCCATTGATGGGCTCACCCTTTTGGTGCCTTCGTGGAATGGCACACAAGTTGGTATCTCAAAAAAGTCCAACTAGATAAAGCCTCGCTGGCTTCTTGTAGGAGCCATACACGGCCGAGCTCTGGAACCTCAATGTCGAGTTTTGAAATCCTGGGCAATATCTCTCGCACAAGGTCTCTGAAAGGGCAATTTCCTTATTAAGAGTTCGGTTACTCTTTTGATAAGCGACGAATCTCTCTCCAGGGCTACGGTTCCGGGACCTGTATCTGTGCGGTTTTTTTTTACCCCCACCAGTAGTAGCAGGAGCCGACTTACGTTGCTGCCTTGGTTCGCAAGCTGCTTCCCCCTTTCTAGGTTGCCTTTCCCCCGTTGATATTCTCGCTGTTTGTTTTGTTTCTAGCCATATTGATAGTTTGCCTCTCCGTTGATAGAATGCAAACAACAAGAACAGTTTGCTAAGCGGCTTTATTTTATACAGAGGCGCCAGCCCGCGCGATACGAGTTAACATTTTGTGGGGAAGAACTTTTGTCATATAAAAAACAAACGGGCTTTCAAGAAAATTCTGTTAGTCTGACTAAAACTTTACAACTGTTTTGCTAAGAGTATTGAAGTCAAATATGAACAGGAAGAGGAAAGGAGGAAAGGGGCTTGGAAAAGGAAGGCGACAAAGAGTCCATCGTAAAGTTCTTCGTGACAACTATATCCAAGGAATCACCAAGCCAGGCTATCAGGAAAAGGACTGGCTAGCCGAGGTGGTGTACAAACTATATACTGGCCTCAATTTACGAGATTTTTTTTTTTTTCGAGAACCAGAGGCGTTCTATAAACGTTTTTCGAGAAATGTTATTCGCGATTGCTGTCACCGTTACACACGAGCATATGCCAAAGAGAAACGACTGTAACTGCCATGGATGTAGTTTTTACGCTTCTGAAGCGTCAAAGGTCGTTACATTGTATTCGGCTTTGGTGGTTACTGGCTTCCAAATGCGTTGTTAAAGCTGCCCCAGTCCCCCTAACCCAACGGCCTTTTTAAAGGCCAACAAATTTTAAAACACTTCCCTAGCCCTGTTCTTTGTGAGCCTTTCTTTGTTGTGCATTCAAAATATCAGTAAAATATTGTCTTTTCGTCTCAGGTGTAATAGCTTAATTAGAATTATGCAAAAGAACATCGACAATTCCCATTTTACTGTATTAGCTTTTCCTTTCATTTTGAAATAAAGTTTGCGATTCTCACAATGAATTGTTCAAAGAATTTTAATAAATGTTTGCTATTTAACGCTGACAAGCCCTTTCTTTGATGTTTGAATTAAAGCAAGCAATATAACGGAGGAAAAATATGTTCCTACTCTTACTAAATTACCGCTGGGAACCTTTACAAATTTGGACAAGTATTGCACTTAATTATATGCAGTTAATAAACAAACGTATGAAAAAGCTGGCAAAATTTGTAGATAGCGAATTAATTTTCTTGTAAACTGAAATCCATGAGTTTCAAACTATAAGAAAAGGCATCCGGAACTGACTGTAATTTACGAGAGTTGGAAAATAAAAACGGTACTTGTGCACAATATGGATTACACCACCGCTATAGACCGTATCAAGGAAACCAGACACGAAACCCGTCAAAGGGCTATTTGCAAGAAAAAGATAAATGATTGCAAAGCGTGCAAGTTTCTCAATGAGTTGTTACAATATTTTAAACGCTTGTTTTTTGGGTGTTGAAGGGGGGAAAAGGTTACCTAGGTTAGGTTACGGATTTAATATTATGATATACCTTTACCCCATCCCCTAATGTTGCAAAATATTATAGCCCCAAATTTGTTTCTAAAACTATGATATATTCATTTTTTTTTTTTTCCTTTTTTTTTTTTTAGTATATTCATTGGCATTAAACCAAACTTGACTTCTTTCAGTGCTGTAACCATACAATGCACAAGGACAATTAAATGAACAAAATAAGACTTTTAGCTGGCTACTCCACTTATTGAAATTTTAAGTCCTTGAAAGTCCATTTATCCTTCTTATCCAATCCATCATAAAGACTTTTATTAGTTTTTTTTTTTTTTTAATAAGGCTAGTTTGTAATTTAGCATTAGATCGTTGTTTAGGCAAAAAACTCAAAAATATACTGTAAAAAGGACATTTCTCAGGTTTCAAATAATTCTGTTTCAAGTGGTTACGAATATTGATTTATTTCATAATACATGTGATCGAAACAAAATTAAAAGAAGGTTTTACTTCTATTTTGCAACCGCTTTATCCTCCGCACGCATCTCGCAAACCTTTTTAAAACACTATTTTGATTTGTAAACGTAATACCTAGAAGGAAAATGAATTTACTTTCATTAAAATACAAATTTAACACACACAAGCCCCAAAATTGGTCTCGTTCTTATTGCTTTAGGCTTCTGTGTTTTTTAGTTTGAGTTTTAGAATTTAATTGTCAAATACGAATTCTGTAAACGCACATTGCATCTATTCATTAACATTTTCTGAAAGAAAAAAACAAAAAAAAGCACCTTGTACTGAATTTCACTAGGTAAAAAAATAAAAAAGTGGACGTCGAAGGATGGTCAAATTCCTAGTAAAAATGACGTTTCTAGGATTGAACACTAGTTTTTGACGGATTTCTACTATTCTCTGCTCATTTTGGCTGGCAAAGTAGCATGGATAAAGCAATGAAAAACATAGTGTACGCATAGAACAAGGATATGTCTATCTTCTAATATTAAGTTTTATTTCCTAAAAAATCCCCCTCCTACATGAAAAAATTAGAGGTAAAGTTCATTCCAAAACAAACAACAATTGCTGCACAAATTTCTTAGCTCGCGCCGCAGAGAGAAATGTTAAACCCGGGTACGGCGGTTTTCTGAAGTACAATTTCTAAAAACTTTGAAAATAAGCATGCATTTCGAATGGCGTGATAGGAGAGAATTATGAATATTGAAGAGCGAATTTGAAATGTCTGAAGTTGAAGCTGAAAAGTGGCACCGACATCTGTAGAATCCCAGAGCATGGCTTCACTCAGCCAAGAAGGAAAAGCAAGCAAAGGCTCCAAACCAGCTAAGGCTGCAAAAACCTAAAGGGGATAAAAAAGCCAAGGCACCAGCAAACCACCAAAATACTACACGGAAATGATCAACGAATCCATTGCCTGACCTGAAAGAAACGCGGGGGATCTAGCCGTCAGGCCATTCTCAAATACATAATGGCCAATTTCCAGGTTGGGCAATGATGCAAAAGTTGTGAATATGCATCTTAAGCAAGCTTTGAAGCGTTGCCATTGCAAATGGAATTGTTATAAATCCAAAAGGTATACTGGCGTAACTGGTTCTTTCAAGCTTCAAAGCCTGTACAAGTCCGAAAAAATCCATGTCTGTAAGCCAGCCAAGCCCACAGCTAAGAAAGCCTCAGTCAAGAAAACAGCCAAACCTACTACAGTAAAAAAGTCAACTTCAGCCCAAAAAGGTTACCAAGCCTATGGCTGGTAGCAGAAACCTGTAAAGGTTTCCAAGAAACCCCACTGTTGCCAAAAAAGCCGTATCAGCAAAGAAATCGACACCCAAGAAGGTGTCGTCTGTCAAAAAGGCTCCCGCCAAGAAAGTGGGCATCTAAAAAGCCAGTAGCCAAGAAAGCATCAAAAAAGTAATTTCCCATAATAGCTTATCCTAATACTACCAAACAGCCCTTTTCAGGGCTATCAAAGCAAATGCTCGACGCTCGAAACTTTCTGTTCAGAAAGTTACCAATGATATTAATTTTAAATTCGACTTTCTAATTTTCCCTTTCAAACATATAATTCAGCTGCTGTTTATGCCTAAAAACACGTTCGACAATCTTTACTTTGAACTATAGCGTTATTACCGTCTAAAAAACACCATCTCCAGGACTAATTGTGACGGCTGGCTCGTAAGGTTCAGCTTAATTAATAAAGTGGTAACAATAATATGCTTACAAATACCTGGTCATAGCCGAATGGGTTGAGCCAGCACCTTCAAATCGTGGGGCTATTTTTTGTAAGAGAGAAATAGCCCCCAAAGTGTTTCTACCTTTGATGACTTGGCTACCCTATAGCTTTCCTACCCGAGAGCTCCCTCTCGTACATAAAATGTTTCTACTTTGATGACTAGGCTAACCCTATAGCTTCCTAGTTTAGATTAGGAAAAATGAGCTCCCTCTCCTACAATAAATGCCTAAGCTTTGTAAGTAGATGAATGGGCAAGCAAACTTATTTCTTGTTACAACAAAGGACAAGCCTCGAAAGTTTATTTAGATTCTGTTGGGTACGAGAGAAATCCCTCCACCCCCCTCCCACTCTCCAAGCGATGGGCATCCAAGGCCTGTATATCCCATTCCTTTCGTAGCAAGTAATTTCAGGAGGAGGGTTGCTAGCCCAACCGTCCCTAGGTGCATTTAGTTCTCCGGTGGCTAGCCGGATATCCAGAGGCAAGTGAAGTCAGCTCAAGCATGCGCCATGAATGCATGGGAGCAGGAGCAGACTTCGGACGAGCACCCCGTACCTCCATACAAAAATTTTTAAACTCAGAAAACATGAATTTTGTTATCATTTTCTCTAGCCAAAATAGAAGTGGAAAAGCTATTTTTCTTCTCTTACATCCAAATTTAAGGCAAAAAAAATATCGTTTTGAACCTACTAAAAATTTTAAAAACTAGCCCTATGGAATAAATAATGTTGATATCTAGAAAACTAGAATTTTGACTTTTTCTGCTCTATATAAATTAGACTACTCCTGAAGAATTCTGGAGCCCTGTATGTTCCTAGCTCTCCCATAAGCTGTCCTTCTCTAACATATTTCTTGAAGACCGTTGAGCTATCCCATGTAGAGATAGCCATCTTTTCTAGGTGCTCCTCTTTAGGTCTTCCTTTTCTGCCATATCGAACCTCCTTTTGCTGGCCGCCCTTTTTTTTTTCTCTCCATTTCATCCAGATTGTCCTCTTTATTTCTCCAGGATTTCTAAATTTTGCTGCATTTACTCTTCGTTATGAATTGCTTTGAAGTCATGATACCTGCCATTACAAATCGCAACAGTCGCAATAAAAAAGATATCCCTCTAATTCAAAGCTTTGATCCATGTTAATATTGATTGATGAAACTCTAATTTTCAAATGAATCGCTTCACTGTCCGTGTATTTGCATTATATGGCGGAAAACCGCCGTACCCGGGTTAACATGTCTCTCTGCGTGAGCTAAGGAAATGTCGGCCCTTACTTGTGTTTGTTTGGAATCGGCTTTATTCAAAATTTTTTATTGTTTAGTTGGTAGGATTTTGAGCAATTGAAAACCTATACTAAAAGAATAAAACAGGTCATTCAACTATAGGTAGATAAATTTTTTTCATTGCTTTCATCCATATGCTAACTTAGCCCAGCAAAATGGGCACAGGAATAGATGGAAATCCGTCAAAAATGGCTTTGATGTTCAATTTCAGATAAACACCTTTTTACTAGGAATTTCAATGCTTGAAATCGACTTTGTTTTTTATATAGTAAAATTGTAGCTACACATGCTTTCAGAAAATATAAGATAGAATGCATGTGTGTTGCGAAATTTCATTATTGAAATGTAATTCTAAAAAACTCTGATTAAAAAACCACAGAAGTAAAGTAATAAAAAAAACTCCTACCCGAGAGCTCCCTCTCGTACATAAAATGTTTCTACCTTTAGATGACTAGGCTGACACCTATTGCTTCCTAGTTTAGATTAGGAAAATGAGATCCCTCTCCTACAAAACATGCCTTAAGCTTTGTAAGTAGATTGAATGGGCAAGCAAAACTTTATTTCTTGTTACAAAAAGGACAAGCTCGACGAAAGTTTATTTAGATTCTGTTCGCGGTAAGAGCGAAATCCCTCCACCCCTCCCCAATCAAATTGATGGGGGAGGGTACACCCCCTCCCCTCTCCAAGTGATGGGGCAATCCAAGGCTGTATATCCATTTCCTTAGTAGCAAGTAATTTAAGTAGGAGGGTTGCTAGCCCAACCAGTCCCTAGGTGCATTAGTTCTCCGGTGGCTAAGACGGATATACCAGAGGCACTGTGAAGTCAGCTCTGTCATGCGCATGAATGCATGGGAGCAAGACTTCGGACGAGCACCATTACCTCCATACAAAAATTGTTAAAACTCAAAAAACTGAATTTGTTATCCATTTTCTCTGGCCAACAATTAGAATTGGGAAAAGATAGTTTTTTATCTTTTACATCCAAATTTAGGCAAAAAAATATCTTAAACCTACAAAAAATTTCAAAACTAGGCCTATGAAAATAAAGAAATTTTGAAAAATATGGAATTTTGACTTTTCTGCTCTATATACCGAGATTTCAGGGGGACATTTTCAAATTCTTCTTCACAGCCAGCTCAATTTATATGTTTCAAAAAATTCTTCTACCTCTGTTTCACAGATCTTGATTCGGATTCGGTGTCTTTTTGTCATGTAATTTCGAGCCAGGCTGTCCTTATTTCTTTCTTTGAAACTTTTCAAACATTCCTTGGGGACCGCTTGTAGTTTTTCTTTCGCCATTTCTTTCCTTGTGATCAGCCTTCTTTCGTTTGTTGATGTGTTTTAAAGCGGCTGGAGCGGCAATTGGCATATTCCTCGGGAAGTTGTTTTTCTTGCCCTTCTTTTAATTTCCATTTTTCCTTGACTCCATCACCCTTGAGTCAACTTCTGTGGGAAAAACTGATGCCACACATGGGTACCGAGACAACACGCACAGTGTCTGTGGTATTTTGATCCTGAGTTTAAATCGTCAGTGTAACCATGTTTGAGGTCTTGGCAAGCTTCAAAGCTTGCCAAGGGTCCATGTCGAACAGATGCTCTTTCCATTCTAAAATCATCAAGCGGGTTGTTTTCCGCTCATTAGCGGCCAATCTGGTTTAATGATTCATAATCTGGCATCAATAGAAGTGAATATTTGATCGGTACTACTTATATGCATATTTGCTTATCCCTTTTTCCTTAATAAACAAGTATTGTTTCCTTGGTACTCTAATTTTCAATATGAACACTTTATTCTAAAAGCGCAAACAATTTATACTCCAGCCGGCGAACTCAGTTCCTCTGACAAAATTTGTGCGCGAACTGAAGCTTGTATAAAACCGGGGTGTACTTGTAAACGCCATTCACTTGATATTGGATTTGTCAAGACTTAATTAATTATGCTCCAAAAACTCAGGAAAAGAAAAAAAACAACAGCCAAAGAAAGCTGGTAATGCGTCAAAAATATCACTAAACTGATAAGAAAAGGAAACGAAAGAGGAAGGAAAAGACTATGACATTACATTTACAAAGTTCTCAAGCAAGTGCACCCGACACGGTGTTTTAAGCAAAGCAATGAACATCATGAAATAGCTTTGTCAAACGATATCTTTGAAAGGATTGCCGCGGAAGCCTCTCGTCTAGTCACTACAACAAGAGGTCCACCATCATAGTAGAGAGATTCAAAAACTGCTGGAGGCTAATCCTACCGTTTTCCCTCCACCTTAGTAAGAATTCTAAGGAATTTTGGAGCGTATAACTATGGCAATGACTAAAGCCCACTGGTTGTAACAACGAAAATAGTTGCATCTTAGTTAATTAACTAGACAGGGCGGATCCAGAGGGGGGGGCGCCCCCCAAAGTAGTCTAATTGTAGGTAGTTTACTAAATAACGAGTTTGCGTTAATTAAAGTGGTCGTAACGCAGTTTATCAGAAAATTATTTTGCCCCCCCCCCTAAAAAATAATGGATCCGCCCCGCATGGGCCCCAGAAAACTAAAGTTAGGATATTCAGATATGTGTTTACGGAGTGAGAAACCCCTCTGTTCTTTTTTCAGAAAGCTACATGTGATCCATCCATTTTAACGTTTGTATTATAAATTAAATGTCTGCCATTGATAGTTCAAAAATAATTTGCGATTTGTTCTTTGATGTGGAAAAGTAATATATGTTGCGTGTTTCATCAATTGAAATTAAGAGTTGTATTTAGATAACCCGATTTCTGTTGAAAGATATAAATAACGGTTGTATTCCATTATGGTAAAACGAAAAATTTGTGTCACAGTTTGACGTGCAATCTTAAAAAGTAGCTTACATCAGATTATTAATACCAATGGCCTCAATGATGGGGGAGGGGGGTGGCGGATTTTTTCCTCCACCTTTAGCAAGATTTCTACCCACCAAAATCTAAATAAAGTTGTAAGAATTCTTATACCAACAAAACCCATCCGCTATGACGAGGTGTTGTAAGATTATTATTGTGAACTTTATAATAAGCTTAAATTAATAAGAAAAATAATGTTTTTTTTTACGAAATATTTCAGAGGAATTTATATTTACATTACCTATTAACACACAGATTTACTTTCATTTCATATAATCTAGTACATCATTCCTCGTCACCTTAGCTTTGCCATTAGAAACGACGAAGACTGAACAAGCTTCCGTCGGGGGTTACCATTGCCCAAGGAGGCTTCTGCCCAAACATTCAAGCAGTCCTTCTCCCAAGAAGGTAGAGGTTTTTTTCCCTCCACCTTTAGCAGATTATTACCACAAAATCTAATAAAGTTTAAGAATTCTTACCCACAAAAACCCATCCGGCTATGACGAGGTTATTGTAGCTTATTATTGTTGACATGTACTAATAGCTTACATTAATAGAAAAATAATGTTTTTTTTACGAATATATTTCAGAGGAATTTCCATTTACATTACTGTAACAAAGATTTATTTCCATTTCATATTAATCTAGTAAACATCATCCTCGTCACCTTCAGTATTGCATTAGAAACGCGAGAACTGAACAAGCTCCTGTCGGGGTTACCATTGCCCAGGAGGCATTCTGCCCAACATTTCAAGCAGTCTCTAACCAGAAGGTAGAGAGTTTTTTTCCCTCCCACCTTAGCAAAGAATTCTTAACCAACAAAATCTAAATAAAGTTTAAGAATTCTTACCCAACAAAACATCCGGCTATGACGAGGTTATTGTAAGCTTAATTAGTGTGACACTTATTACAAGTTACATTAATAAGAAAAAATAATGTTTGTTTACGAATATATTTGCAGAGGAATTTCATTACACTAACCTGTAACAAAGATTTACTTTCCATTGCAATTAATATAGAAAATCATCCTCGTCACCTTCAGCTTGCCATTAGAAACGACGAAGAACTGAACAAGCTCCTGTCGGGGGTTACCCATTGCCCAAGGAGGAATTCTGACCCAACATTCAAGCATCCTTCTACCAAAAGAAGCGCAAAGGGCTTAGTGAATCTAACTTGGGCCCACCCTACCCCAAATTAACCAAAGCCCGCTTAAAGGGCTACAAATAATTGAAGGACACATAGCATGTGACCACGTAGGAAGGACAAGCTGTAAAAAACTAAGGAAACGGAATGTACTAAAAAGGGGGCCGTTCACATTTATTAGCTAACAAAGTTTAAGACATTTACTGGAAGCGAGGAGATATTTCCTAAAAATCGCTAAATTATAACCAAAAAATATAACT
>JAPEVW010000796.1:0-48611 GCA_027921565.1 Artemia sinica
ATTATAATATATAATTTTTGCTTAAAGTGCAAAGAAGTGGACAAAATTGCAATTTTACCTGAAAAAAAATTATAAAAATTGTTTTTTTTTTACTTTGTATAAACTTTGAATAAAAACTAAAAAAAAATTTAAACTATAAACATCTTGAGTTTACTTAAATAATTCCAGTATATGTAGTATTTTAAACTGACAATTTTTGGGCCACAATTCATTTGTATTTTTTTCAGTTATAAAAGTAAAACAATATTTTTTACATTTTTTTAAAAAATTAAAGGTTCAAAATTTTGTTCTGGGGACCTTTGGAGGGAAGGGGCAATAGGGGTTTTTTTTGCGCCCAACAATTATGTTTTTAATTTCTTGGCTCGGGTTTTGAGTTTGGGGACACTCGATTTATTTATTGTTAATTTCGGTCGGTTTTTGGGTTTCAAAATTTAATCATTCCGAATGGCTGATTCTGGTAGTTTCCCCACTGCTTGGTTAGGATTATTGTGATTTTATTGTTGCTTCCAATTTTTGGTTTTAATGGAGTTTCATTTACCTTTTCTTTGGAAAAAAAACTTATGTGGAAATAAGTTTTTTTAAATTTAAATCCAATTGAATGGTGGTGACCAAACGATCTAGGAGAATTTTGAACAAATACCCTCTTATTTTTTACTTTTACTTTTTTTATGTTATTTCCCAAGATTTCCGCAAAAAAACTCTTTTTAAAATTTTCAATTGGTTTGTTGTTGTTTATGTATGTTTTAATGGGATTTTTGGTTAGCAAGTCATGTTTACTTTTGTTCTTTTTTTTTTTGGAAGGAATTCAGGCCCACCAAATGATTTCTCAGGATCGTTAGCGTTTGATGGGGAACTGCTTTTCAAGGGCTTCAGGGAATAAATATTTTAACCCGAATTTGGGAATAACTAATTTCTTATACACCATTGGGATACCAAATCAGCGCATTAAAGAAAGTTAACGCCCCAATTTACTTTTCTTTGCTATAAAACTATTGGGGGTATTTGTAAAAAAAATTTAAGTTTTTTTCAAAAGTAATTTCTGTTCGGTTTTTTTACTTATTGAGGACTTAGGGTGCCCCCTTACTTGCCAGTGGTGCGTTATTGTACGAAAAAACTGGTTTGATTACCCCATTCAAAATATCTTTTGCGTTTTTTTACAAGAGAAATCATTGAAAATAGTTGGGGCGTTTGTGCTATTCTGCGTTACCCCCCTCCAAAAAAAGGTATTGTTTTATTCCAACAAAAACTTTTACAGGGGTTTTCCATAAAAAAAAAAAATGTAAATTAAAAAAAACCGCTCCAAAAAGGAGGAAAAGGTTTGGACCTCAAACTAATAAAGTAAGGAAAACAAGTTTTTTTAACTATACTTCAAAAATAACCTCCCTATCTAAATTACTTTGGGTACCTATTAAAACAATGGATAAAAAACAGTAAATTTTCGGGGGGGGGGGGGGGGGGACCCACCCTATTGGTTTCCCCATCTGGAAAAAAAAAAAAATTTTGTTTGTACAGTGCTTTGTGGAAAAGGGCTCGGATACCATTTTTCGCTATTTTCCAATGTGGTTAAAATTTTTTCTTTTAAAAAATTTGGGAAAAAAAGTAAACCCCAAAAAACTTCACAGTAAAGAGTGAGGGGAAGGGCTAAGGGGGGAGGGCCCTCAGGCCACCCTCAATACAAAAGGGGGAATTTAAATCTGGTTTTTCAAAATAGGGTTTTCAAAATCTTGTTCCATTGCAATCTTTAGCATTATTGAAAAGCGCTTTTTTTATGGACTTTACATTTTCTAAAGGCAACCATTTTAGGTTCTTACAAACAAAACCATACCCGGGCCCTAAATCAGGGTAGGGGGGCCGGTTTTTGCGAAAGTACGGTGAGAGTTGGAAATGGGGAATTTACCTGGGTCCAATTGCTTCAATCATGGTGTTAAACAATTAAATTGGCAACGGTGATATCAGGTACCGTCCCTAACGTTTTCCAAATTTGTAATGGGGAGTGGCTTTTTCAGGGGTTTGAATAAAAAATTTGAATATATTTAAAAAAAATTGGGCGGATGGGAATAAACGAATTGTGGGTGAAAAGGTCATTTTGTTTAATTTATTACAAACCTAAAGAATTTTTTGTTTTACATTGGGAATAAAAAAAGGGGGGAGTCGTTTATTGTTTTTTCTGTTACGGGGATGGGAAAAAATGGTTATGTGAGGGGGGGGGGGGGGACCTGATTCTTTCCTACTTTTTTCGGGGGGGGGGGGACTTGATTTCAACATAATCTTAAAAAGTAGGGTGGGCACTTTTCCCCCCCCCCGATTTCCCCCCATTTAATCAAATGAGTGCCCTTTTTTAAAAAAAATTTTTAATCTTCAAAACAAACTTTCCATATAATAAAGGAAAAAACAAATATTATTAACAACCCCCCCCAGGGGGCATAAAATTGCTGACAGGGCAAAAAAACAACCCCAGTGTTTTTGGCCCAACCCCAAAAGTGGGTTCTGGGGGAGGGGGCGGGTTGATTCAATCCCTAAAAGGGGAACCTTTTGCCTTTCCAAAAGACCCGGGGAATCTGTTGCTGGTAAACCTTTTTCAACCTTACGTTAAAAAAAAAACCAAAAATTAGCAATCTCAAAAAATTTTTTCATGGAAATTTGTGTTTTTGGGGGGAAATGGTCGTGGGCCCTTGGCGGAGGGGGGTTGTTCCCTAGGCTAATTTCCCCCAAACATCCCCCAAGCTTTTGATTATGTAAAAAACTGGAACCCCCCCCCCCCCACTAAAGCCCTTGATACGCCAAATTCCAGAATCCCAAATGTAAGGCCTTAAAGTTTTCGAAAGCTTTTTGTACGTGACAATAAAAAAATGTCACATAAAACTAAAAAAAAAACTTGCTTTTACTACCCCCAGGGGGGCATAAAACTTTTGGCAAACCCCTTGGGCCCTGGAGGGGTTGGTTCTTGGGGGGGGGGGAGGCGGGGGGGTTGTTATTCCTGTAAAAGGGCCTAGGGGGCCTAATATTTCCTAGGAAACTTTCTTAAACACTGAGGTTGAAAAAAAAATGGCCTATTGGGAAAAAAAACTTTGGATTTCGAATGTCCTTTTTCAGGGAAAAAAAATGGAGTTCGTGAAAGGGGGTTGTTTTTTTAACTTTTCCACTGTTTCTGGGGGCCCCCTTTTCAGGGTTTGGGCGCGTATTTGATTACAAAAAAGGTTTTTCCTTAGGCCCTCTGGAATTTCAAATTGGGTAATTTGGGGGAAGGGGGGCATCCCGTTGTGAAGGGTTTTACGGGGGGGACAAACTTTCATATAAGTTTCTCAAAAACCTTTTTAAATTGACCACAAAGTCGGGCAGGAATTTTACAGGGTCAAACCTTGTTTTAGCCTGAAGCGGGGAAAAATTGGGAAATGAATTAAAAATTTTTGGATCTTCGGTTATGTTGTTTCCCTTGGGACCAAAACTTTTGAAAACAAGTGGGTTTTGGGCCGCTGTCAAGCGTAGAAGGAGGGGCCTTACTTAGTTTACCCCACCAAAACATTAAGTTTTTTTGGAACTATATTGACCAAAAAAACGGTTTTCTGGCCCAACGTTTTTTCACAAAAAACTACCACTTTCAATTTTTAAATTCAAGACATGGGACCATTTTTGACCTTTTTTTTTTGACGGACAAACTTTATTAATTAAAAAAAACCTTTATTATGGCCCCCAGGGTGGGGGGAAAAAAACTAATAACGCTTTTACAAAATCCTTTATGCCCTGTAGGGGCTTTCTGGGGGGTTATCATTTTCATGGTTCCTTAAAAAAGGGGGATTAAATCATTCCGGGGAAACCTTTTCAAAACTACGGTTGAAAAACAAAAAAATTGGGGAATACCTGTCCGAAACCTTGTGGGATTTAATTGTTTTTGTGGTGATATGAGGTTTGGGCAGTAAAGAGGGGGACCCAGGACTCTTGCCAAACAAAAGGCTGTAGGGGGGGCCGCTTTAAACATAAAGGTCCCCAAATTGGAATTTCCAACTTTTGACTTTGAGAAGGGGCCTCCCTTAAGAACTCCCAAATGTTCCTTATAACGGGGAATTTTCGAGTATTGAGAACATTTCGGATGGCCCCAGTTTAAAAGGCTTACAACCCACTTGCAGGTGAGTGTGGTTCTGAGGGGGAGGGGGGGATTCATCCTAACAATAAACCTAATGTGGGGAACTTGGGACAAATTTTGCGTTGAAACACGTAACATTGGGAATATTTCAATGGGCTTTGCTCTGGAATGTGTTTCCTTCAATTGATTAATTGGGGGGACGGTTAAAAACTACAAAAATATTTACGGTCGGGAAAATCTCCCAAGAGGGAACTTTCAAGATATCAATTTTATAAACAACAACTCCCTCTTCTTCACCAGAAACTGCATTCCATTTATTTAATCTGGGAAAGCTCTCAAATGGAAGGGGGGAGGCCTTAGGATGTTGTTGGCAGTTTTAAAAAGATGCATGGGCTTTTTGAAGCAATTTCTTTTTCCCGCATTTAAAATACATTGATCATTTGGGAAAAAACTCCCCTCCAGGGGCAATTTAATATCACCTTACAACAGCATTGGCATTATGGGGGGGGGCTGGAAAAATTTTACGAAAGGGCAAATTAGTTTGTTCAGTGGTTTTAAATTGGGAAGGACTTTAAAATAAAAAAAGGTGCAGACGTTTTTTTCGGTTTGCCAATTAAAAAAGATGAGGGCTAATCCTAAATATTGGAAACATGTCTTATATTGGGGGGAAGGGGGCCTAGTGTAAAATGGGCAGTTTGAAAGGGGAGATAAGAGATTACATTTTCCTGGCCCCCCCCCCCTCCATTTTAACCTTTCGATTATCCTATGTTTTTATCTGAAGGGGCACTTGATCCACAGATCTTTGGGGGTGGAACAAAATTTGGGTACCAATGGAAATTACCCTTTCATTGTACTGGCAATTTTTTTACTGACAAAAAATTTTTGGACATTCCCACCATTATGTCCCCACAAGGGGCATGATAACCTTATACCGACCTTTGGGCTATTTTAATAGAACTGGAGGGGGGGAAAAAAATGGTCGGTAAAATCAAAAACAAAGGTTTTTATCTTTCCCTGAGGATTGAAATACTTGGCGTAGGGAAAAAAAACAAAATGCCCTTTTATTCTCCAAACAACAACGCCACTTAATTGGATGTGTTTGAGGGAAAATAGTGGGCGTGGGGAATAGGGTGTTTTAGTTGCGGGGGGCCAAATCCAAAAAATGAATTTTCGGGGACTATTGTATACTAAGAATGGAGAGGGGGACACTGAGGCGATCCATTTCCAATATTTTTCCATAAGTTCGATTTTAAGGAAACCTTGGGGGACTGCGGACCCTTTGGGCCATAATCTTACCACTTCTTTACCCTGAGGGGGGGGACGGGGTTTGGGGGGAAACGTCCATCAAAAGATTATTAAAATTTTCGCTTAATTCCAAAAAATCAAAACAACAGTTTTTGGTATCTCTAGACAAGCCAAAAGGAAAAAAAAGGCTGATCTCAAAGAATAAACGGGGATTTGTGGGGGGGGTACCCGTGGTCTTCAAGTGGGATCCAAATTGGGAATGGTGTAGAGGCTACTTTTGGATAGGGGGTTTTTTTCCAATCCTTCCTTTTCACATGAAAAATTGGGACAAACTTGACAAAAAAGGCGTTTGGTCAGTGAAAAAAAATTTTGTTCCAATCTCCCAGTTTGGACCCGAGGCGCACGGCTTTATGAAGGGGTTCCAACGGGGGGACAGTCAAAGTTTTTTGATTCAAAAAAAAAAAAAACCTTCTTCAGTATTTTGCCCCCTGGGCCATTAAAAAAAAAAAGAAAAAAAAAGTTTTTCGGCGGGGGAAAAATATGGTATCTGGGGGGGGGCGGTTCGAATTCTTTGTCCAACGATTTTAAATTTTTCCAAGGGACTTTGTCGGGACTATCAAACAGGGACTGGAGGTCCCCATTTCCCAACTTCTTCTTCTTTCGAAAATGAAGCCCTTTAATTTTGAAGGTTTTCTAAGGGAAAACATTTTTCAGTAAAAAAAAAAAAAAAAAAAAAAAAAAAAAAAAAAAAAAAAAAAAAAAAAAAAAAAAAAAAAAAAAAAAAAACAGGGGGGGGGGGGACAGGGGTGGGGACTAGAACCTCCAGGAACATTTTAATTTTCTATCTTCTAAGGGGCAAAATTCAAAAGGTTTTTGCTTAAAAACAAACAAAACTCTGGGCTAATCTTAAATAACTAATTTTTGCATTGGGGAAATGTGTTTCTGAATTTACTTGTTTTGGTGTAGATTGGGGGTGTTTGGGTTCCGCCACTGTCCCAATAACCCTGTTGGGGGGGAACTATTTATAAAAAAATGGCCTTTTCCTAAGGCCCCATTTCCCAATTTCCCAAAGCCGGAATGGGCGGCCCCCTTTTTCATGAAAAGGGGTGTACGAGGAACAGGGAAAAAGTTTTTGGATTTTAAAAACCCTCATATGGCCCCCTTGTGGGCCATTTATTTTTTACAGGAGCCCCTTTACCCAAAGGGGGGCTTGATTGTAAACTTAGTTGGTATTTCCTGGATACTTTTATGCTAAAACGATTGGATTTTTCCAGGAACATGTTCGGACAAATTTACCGTTGGAATTAAAAAATTCTGATCTTAAATCTGAAAAAAAATGTGTTCATCAAGTAAATCAAAATTTTGGGGACAAAAACCCTATTGGGCGTGAGTGGATTTGATAAAGAAGGTTAGTTTGCCCTGGAAAAATTAATCAGTTTTTACAGTAGTTAAAAAGGGGGGGGGGGACCATAAGATCTTTGAAATTTTTCCAAAATTCAGGTAAATGAGGGGCCCTTTTTTTTTGAAAAGTAGTTTTTCTCCCCTTTGACAAACCCCACCTTCTGTAAAGGGGGAAATTCCTCTATATTGACCCCACCCAAGGGCATAAAAAAACAACACTTAACAAAAAAAAAAACCCTTGGCCATAGGGGGGGCTGGTGCGGGGGAACTGTCCTGGAAAAACCTATAATTTTGTCTATCTGGGACAAATCAAACTACGCTTGAAAACAAAATGATAATTTCTAGATTTTTATTGGATTTGTGGTTGTTTCGGGGAACAAAATGGTGGGCGTGGAAGGGGGTGTTAGTCGGGCCTTTTCAATCCACTTTTCGGGACTATTTAAAAAAAAAGTGGGCACCCCCAAGGCCAACTCCAGTTCCATTTGAATGAAGCCTTTTTTTCGGGGGAAGTTTTTTCACCTTCAAAAACATATTTTCTATCTGTGGAAAAATTCACAAAAAAACTACCGCTGTAACAAAAAAATGGCTATCTCAAAATTTTTTGATTGGGATGTGTTTGTGGGGTCGAAAATTGATGGGGCCGTGGGGGGGGGCTAGTTTGCCCTTCCCAAAATCAATTTTTCGATTAATTAAAAAAAAAAGGGTTACTAGGGGACCTTTCCAAATTTCCCCCCCCAATCGGGAATGGAAAGCCTTGTTTTTGGAAAAGTTTCTAAACGGAACAAAAAACCCTTCCTATAAAAACTTATTAATGCCCCCCAGGGGGGGGCACATAACTTAAAAAACAAACCACTTGCCCCTGAGGGTGTTTTGTGGGGGGGGAGTGTTTTCCTCCATTTTACTCAAAAAAGTTCCCCCGTTTTTTCATTGTCCTCGTTTCTAGGGGGGGAGTTGTCCCCCGTTCTTTAATTAGGGCCATTCGCTCGATCGTTTGGCTGTAAATGAATTATTAGGCAAACAAAACCCTGTCTATATAAAAACAACCTTTATATTGCAACCCCAGGGGCCATTAAACAAAAAAAAAAAACTTTACAAAAGAAAACAACCTTGCACTGAGGGGCTCTGGGAGGGGGCTATCATCCCCCCGAAAAAAAAAAGGGGGGGGAACCTATCAAAATTAATTTGAAAAAAATGGGTATATCCTCAAGGTTTCAGCCGGAACTTCTTTTTCTTCAATTTGTTTTTTTTTTCTTTCAGCAAAGATTCCCCCCCACAGTTTCAGGGGGGGAACCTTGAGAGGAATAGGGGTTTACCCTTCGATTTTTTTCCAGGTTTCGTATTATTTTGTATTCAGGGGGGGGGGGGGACTCCCCAATTCCATAAGGGCCAAGGCATGATTAGGCGCCTTGCCTAAGTAAAGAACGATGTAAGCACCACAAATGGGTATTATTTTTTTTTTTAATTTCCATACCTTTTTTTTCATTTTGTAATTCGTGGAAAAAGAGATTGGTCCTAGGGGGGAAAAAACTGCAAAAAAGGGCTTTCATTTCAATTGGATAAAAAATTGAGTGGGGCCCAGGTGTCCTTTTTTAAAATAGTCCCGGGAAAGTGGAGTTTGGGGGGGAAAGGGGGGCACAAAAAAACTAGCCCCCCCCCAATACCCCGGGTCATTCCCCAACAAAAAAAAAAAAAAACCACATTTTTCCCAATCAAAAAAACTTTTTGGAGATAGCAAATTTTGGTTCAAGGGGGCGTAGTTTTATTCCAGATAAGAAAATATCTTTTTGAGGGAGGGGGGACCACCCCCCCCAACCCCCCACAAAAACCTTTTCGGGGGCAAAAGGGTTTGTTAAGTTATATTGACCGGGGGCTTATAAGGTTTTATAGAAGGTTGTTTGTCAATAGAAACTTCAAAAAAAGGATCATTCGATTGGAATTCAAAGGTGCTGAGTGCCCTTTTGTACTAGGCGAAAAGTGATTGGAGGGCAAAAAAACTAGCCCCCCACCCCCCTTACGCCCGTCATTTCCCCAAACACATCACAATCAATGTTTTGAGATATCCATTTTTGTCTAAGAAGTAGTTGATTTCCAGATAAGAAAATCTGTTTTTGAGGGAACGGAAAGACACTCACCCACAGCCCTCAGGGGGAAAAGGGTATTTTTAAGTGATGCCCTGGGGGGCATATAAGGTTTTTTTAATTTAAAGAAGGAAGGTTGGGTTCTGTTCGTTAGAAACTTCTACTAAAACAAGCTTCATTCGATTTAGAAAGTTCAAAGGGATAGTGCCCTTTTTTTTTAATAGGTCGAAAGTGGGATTGGGAGGGGAGGGCAAAAAAAAATAGCCCCCCACCCACGCGCACAATCATTTCACACCAAAACCACCATCCAGTTCAAAAAATTTTCAGATAGGCCCATTGTGTTCAGCCGTAGTTTGATTTCAAAATAAACGAAAATAACCGTATTCTTGAAGGAGGGGGGGGACCACTCCCCCAAACAACCCTTCAGAGGGGCTCGGGCAGGATTTAAAGTTTATGTTGCCATGGAGGGGGGCATATAAGGTTTTTATTTATAGAAGGCTTTATCGTACGGAGAAATAAAACTTGAAAAAGTGGGATCATTCCGATTTGAAATTTCAAAGGAGGGCTAGTACCATTTTTTTTTTTTTAAATAGTCGAACAGGAAGTTGATTGGGTGAAGGGGCAACTAACCCCCCTCTCCCACCGGGCCCCATTTTTCATTGTCCCCCAAAAACCCAAAACATTCACTTAAAAAAAATTTTGGAAGGGAATAGCCATTTTTTTGTTTCACCAAGTGGTTTTGAATTTCCAGATAGAAGAGGACTAGAAAATACATACCCTTTTTTTTCTTGAGGGCGGTACACTCACCCCACAAAACACCTCCCGGGGGCAAGGATTTGTTTTGTAAGCTATGGCCCTGGAGAGGAGGCATATTAAGGTTTTGTATTGGAAAGGCTTTTGTCGTAGAAGAAGAAGAAACTTAGAAACTTGAAAAAAGAAAAAAAATCATGGTCATTCCAATTGGGAAAACAATTCTGAAGGCGGCTGTTTAGTAACCCTTTTTAATAAGTTTTCGAAAAAAGGTGATTGGTGAGGGGGAACTAGGGCCCCACCCTCCCACGCCCCGCCCGGAATTTCATTTCCCCACACACACACAAACCCAAGTAAAAAAACTTTGAGATAGCCATTTTTGGTTACAGGCGTTAAGGTTGAATTTTCCAGGGCTTAGGGGGAAAGACAATGGTTTTTTGTTGAGCGAGGATTACACTCCAACCAACAGAACCCCTCAGGGCAAAAAAGAATTATAAAGCCTATGATGCCCTGGAGGGCATATATAAGGTTGTTTCAATCTGTGAAACTCTTTTGTTCGTTTTAGTAGTAACTTTTGGGAAATAAAAGGGGGGGGCTCATTTTCGATTTGAAATCAAAAAGTGGGGCTTCAGTTTTGACCCTTTTTTAAATAGTTCGAAAAGTTGTTTGGAGGGGCCAACCTAACTTAACCCACCCCTTCTTTCATGCCACCGCCCACCCCCTTTTTTCCCAAAACACATGGCAATATAAAAATTTTGAGATAGCCATTTGTGTTCCAAAAAAAACGTAGTTTGGAAAGTTTCCAGCTATCGAAAATTACAATTTTTTTTAAGGGATTGGAAACAAAAAACCCCTCCAACCCCCCACAACCCCTCAGGGCAAGGGTTATATAAGTTATGCCCCTGAGAGGGAGCATATAAGGTTTTTATTTGATAAAAAAAAAACTTTACTCGTTCAGAATGAAAAGAAGAAAACTTGGAAAAAGTTGGCTGCATTCCATTCAATGGGAAAAAATTGGGAAAGGGTGGCTAAGTACCCTTTTTAATAGTCCGAAACCTTGGGAAGTGGATTGGGATAGCGGGGGCAAACTACTAACGCCCCCTCTCACACTGCCCCCCCAACCATTTTCCCCAATTCCCAACATTTGGCAATCAAAAAAAATTTTGGGAGGATTTAGCCCCATTTTTTTGTTTTCAAACGTGGTTTGGAAGGGAATCCAAGGGCACTAGTAGAAAATAGGAATTTTCTTTTAGGAGGGATTACTAAAAAAACCCTTTAGGGGAAAAGGGCGACCTCAGTTGCAAGGATTGTTATAAGCTATTTGCCCTGGAGGCATATAAGGTTTTATTGAAAAATCTATCGTATAGGAACGGAAGAGAACACTTGAGGGATAAAAATTTTTTTTCAATTAAGGGCAGGCTCCATTCCCATTTGAAATTCAAAGGGATAGCCTACCATTTTTAATAGTCGAAGTGATTGGAGGGCAACTAACCCCCCCTCCCACGCCCACCCTTTTCCCCAAACACACCAATAAAACAATTTTGAGATAGCCCATTTTGTTCAGATAGGTGATTTCCAGATAGAAAGTTAAATAGGATTTATTTGAGGAGGGGACACTTTCCCCCCACCAAACAAAAAAACCGCTCAGGGGCAAAGGATTTATAGGGGCCTATGCCCTGGGTAATAAGCATATAACCGGATGTTTATTGAAATCTTGTCAAAAGTAGAGGTGGAGACTTAGTAACGGGGTGAAAAGGAAAAAAAGGGGCTGGATTTCGAAATTGGAAATTCACGTGGGATTCGTACCCAAAACTTTTGTTAATAGTCATCAAAAGGGAGTCAATTTGAGGGCAACTAACCAAATTACCCCCTTTCCTACGCCCACCATTTTCCCCATTTTTCCACATCCAATAAAACAACCATCGAGATTCAAAATTTTTGAGATTAGCCAATTTTGTTCAGCGGGTAGTTTTGAGTTGTCCCAGATAAGAAAATACATTATGTTTTGAGGAGGAGGACACTCCCCCCAAACCTCAGGCAAGGATTTGTATAAGCGTTATGCCCTGGGTGGCATATAAGGTGGTTATTGAAATCTTTGTAGTAAAAGTGGTGTAACTTTGAAAAAACTTTCAAAAAAAAAAAAAGGGCTCATTTCCATTGGGGCAAATTTAAAGGGGGGGGGACCTAGTTTTTTTTGCCCTTTTTAAATAGGTTCAAAATGGTTGAGGGAGGGGGCACAAAACTAACCCGGCCTTCTCTTCTTACGGCCCCCACCTTTTCCCCAAAACACATGGCTTAATCAAAACTTTGAGGATACCATTTTTTATTCAAAAACGTAGGTTTAAAGGTTTTTTCTGGAAACATTAGGTCTTGAGCATCGGATCAACCCCCCCACCCAGGCCCTTGCAAGGCAAAGGGTTGTAAAATTATTTGGCCCAGGGGGGGCAAATATTTTAAGGTTTTTTATATAAGGGGGCGCAGTTGTCGTAGGGGAAAACTTAAAAAAAAACAAGGGGGGCTCAATTTTTCGATTTGGAAAAATTTTGAAAATGGGCTAGTTGGCCACTTTATATGTAAATAGGTCCAAAACAAAAGTTGATTGGAAGTGGGGCGGGACTAAACACCACCTTCCCACGGCCTTTTTTACTTATTTTCCCGGAAAACAAACCATCCAATTCCAAAAATTTTGGGAGCTTAGGGGCCTTTTTTCTTCAAAGGGCGTAAGGTGATTTTTCCAGGATAGAAATTATGTTTTGAGGGGGGTGGGGACCACCCACGTCCACCACAAACCAACCCCCTTAGGGGGCAAACCCAAGGGTTGTTTAAAATTTATGCCCAGGGAGGGTCAATTATAAGGGTTTTTTTTTTTTTATTTAAAACGCATTGTCGTGGGAAACTTTCAAAAAAGGGCTTCATTTTCGATTTGGGTAAAATTGCTAGTTTTACCTTTTTAAATAGTCGAAACAGTGGATGGAAAAAGGCTCCAAACAAAACTAAACCCACCCCTAATCAACCGGCCCCACAAAAATTTTCCCCAAAACACATCCATAAAGGATTTTTGAGGATTAAACCCAAATTTTTGTTGTTGTCTACGCAGTTCAAAAAGTTTCAGTGGAAAAATTATTACCTTTGACGGGCCATTGGTGGACCCCACTCCCCCCCCCCACATTTTCCTTTTCAGGGCAAAGGGTTACTAAAGTTTTTTTAAACCCTGGTGGGTGATTATTTTAGGTGTTTAATTTGGGAAAAAAAGCTTTGTCGTAACAAACTTGAAAAAAAAAAGGGGGGGCTTCATTTTCCGTATTGGACAAATTTTCAAAGGGGGCTAGGGGCCCTTTTTCAATTAGTCGAAAAAGTGGGGATTTTAAAGGCGGGGCAACCTAAAACCCGCCCTTTTTAAACCGCCCCATTACTCTTTGTTCTCCGAAAAAACAAACATCGAATCAATATTTTTAGATTAAAGCGACTTTTTTGTTTATTCAACATAGTTGAAACGGTTTTTTTGGGAAATTCCAGGGGTCTTTAAAGGTGATGGACAAAAAAAAGACCCCTCACCTCCCCACAGCCCTCACGGGGGCAAGGGGTTTTGGAAGGGTTTTTACCCTTAGGGGGGCCATATCAAGGGTTTTTTTATTGATTTTTTTAAAAAAAAATTTTACAAAAGTGGAAAATGTGGCAATTTGTCAGTTTCAATATTGGTGCTATTTTAACTTGATAAATTTTGGTAATTAAAAAAAATATTAATATTATTTTTTATTTATATTAAAAAAGGTTTTATAAAAAATAAAAAAACATTTTATTATTTTTTCAGTTAAAGTGCAAATTTTCACTTTTGCAACTTTGCAAAAAAAAACCGGGGGGAATTCGTAAAAAAAGGGAATCATTTTTTCCGGGGTAGTCGTCAAAAATCACAGGATCTTGTTCATTTTTTTTCAGTGTAGTTTCAAGGGCAAAAATTTTTGGGTTTTTTCCAAAGTTATGGAAAAAAGTGAGGTGGGGGGGACGTCCGGAATTATGGGGGTCTTCTGGGAACAGCATACGGGATTTTTTCCCCGGAAACAGGCCCCGCAATGTTTTTTTCTAATGCCCCCTGGCTTCTTTCGTTTTTTGCATCGGAAAAAAAAAAAAAATCCTAAAGTCCCATCGGTTATTCTGCCCGTTTTTGGGTCAAAACCAAGGATCAGGGGAATAGAGAAATATTGGGGTATTTTCCAAGGGGTTTTGAGTTCTCTTCTCGTTCTCTTTGCAACCAAAAAATTATGGGGGCTCACCCATCCCCAAGCCGGGGGACATCCCCCGAAGATGGGAAAATTGGTTGGCATTCCCATTTACGAATCGGATTTTCTCAAAAGTGGCCCCCCTGGGGACCCCGCCAATCGAACAACACTCTTTGACGAGGCCTTCCTTAGAATTCAGTTTTATCTTCTCATTCCAAACGAAAGATTTTTTTTAATCCGGGTTCCAGTTAAAACCTTGACTGCGCTCTGTGGGAAGATTGCCATTCCGTAGAACTTTTCCCAAATGGAAAAGGGGGCTCATTGGGTGTGTGTGCCCCCCCCCATTGGACGGAAAAGTTCAGTGGCGGGATCCACTTGAAACAACGGAGGTAAACAAAAAACTTTTCTCCGGCGGGGCCCCACTCCCTCTCTCTGTTTTTTATTGGGCAGGGATGATTTTTTTCTTCAAGGGATTGGTTCCTTTGCGTTTTCTTTGGCCATTTCAGAGATTCTGGACTACTATTTTTCTAAAAAAAGGGGGGAAAATCTGAAAAAATTCAAAAACGTACAGCAATTTTCCGTTCCGATAAAACTGTAAAATACAGCTACGTTTCCCCACTGTGCAACAGCTCTGCGAGTTTACTTTGTTATTTACAATTTGGAATTCTAAAAAAAGTATTGCTACCCCCCACCAACTTTACTCTCGGCATTCAGTTCGGGGCTTTGTTTTCAAGGGCGAGGGAACCACTGGATTTGTTTGTGATTTGCCCCTTAAACAGTTCTGTTGCATTAATGGTACCTGGATAGATTACCCAAAAATCTTCTAGAGGAGGAAGGCTTTTATTTTTTGGGCAGGGGCGGAACACGGGGGACATTAAGGGGGAAGGCCCCTCTCCACTTTTTTCGTGGTGGTACTCTCTAATCCATGCCTGGCGATACTTCTGGGGAAGGGCCGGGAAAAAACAACGTTGAAGTTTGGAAGCTAAGGCTGTTCCCATTCGTTTTTTCTCTCAGGAAAAATCGGTATTCTAGATTACGGGATCCGGGACTCAAAAAAAAAACTTCTACCTCCTTGGACAAGGTTTGACCCCAATTTCTGTCGGGGACACCGGGGACTAGTTTGGCCAGGTTTTCCAGGAAAGGGAGTGGCGTCAAGGAAGGCAGGGTCACCTCTCTGACCTTTTCCCAATTAAAACTGTTTGTCCTTGATTAGGCACCAACAGGATCAAAATTGGTGGGGGGGGACCCATCTTTCCACTGATTCTTCTTTCATTTCTGCTAAAACTTGTTCTTTGGTATGTTTACGGGCGGGGGGGGACGGTGGTCGGTGGGGGGTACCCCATCCTTGGAAATCTTAGGGCCTAAAACCCTTCAGTGGATTTTAAATTGGATTTTTACATCGTCGAAATACTTTGGGAAGGCCCCGAAACTATTTTGAAAAAGTTGTTGACTTAAAGTTTTCCCAAACTCTTTTCCCCCCCCCCCCCCCCCAAAAATCGGGGAAAAAAAAATAGTTTTGCCCTATGCCAAAATTGGGAAAAAAAAAAAACTGGATTGATTTTTTTTGTGTTTCTAACCCCATTTTTTTACCCTGGGTTTCTAGCTCTGTCCAAAAAAAGCCCAAGTGGGGAATTCCATCTCGTTTAATCTAAAGATTTTACCATAGGTTTTCGGGGTCTATTTCCCCCGCTCACCCACCCCGGAAACAATTTTCTCCCTTCGGGAGCAGCTTTAAAAAACGATGGGGAAATTTTTTCAAGCGCGTTTTTTTCCTTGACCGCTTCAATGTATCGTGCAAAAGGTCCGGATTTCAAAACCGGCTCTGCTTTCTTTACCAAAAGGGGCTTGTACAACAAAAACAAAAACGCTTTTCCAATCGCTCTTGCTTCAAAAACAAAATTTTTATATGCCCCACCCCCTTTCTGGGGGAAAAAAACCTTTTCTCACTAAAAAAATGGACCAGAATACCATCAGGAAGCGATGTATTTTTCGGTTTTGCTGAAAGTATTTTTTGCTTCGTCTACCCTCCCGTGGGTATAGTTGAATTTCGGCATTGTTAATGAAAAAAAAATTTAAAAAACCAGTTAAAAGCAGGGGAACCCTGGGGGGGGACGGTTTTGTCCGTCCGGCTTTAGACGAAAGTAAGCGACAGGCCATTTAATAGGGAAAATACGCCCGACAAAAAATTTTTTTAAACACGGAATGGGCCCATCTGCTGCATTCAGTGATCCAGTGATTCCCGTTTTTTCATTGTTGGTTCAGTTTGTTGTAGGTTTGTTTTATTTTTGTTTTATTCTTTTTTTAAAGTGGGCTCCGGTTCTTTTTGTGTTGGGTTGATGGGTTGATGGGGGTTTTCAAATAAAAACAAATAAATTAAATAATATATCTATATTATTTATATTATTTATATAAATATATTTAATTATATATATAAAATATATATTTCATATAATAATATTATACTAATAATATATAATAATATATATTTATATAATATATATTCTATATTATTATTATACTATTTATATATATAAATTATGTATGATATTATATAATTTCATTAATATATTTAAACTATTACGGCCCCAATATCTCTAAGAACTTCACCCGGTCGGCTTCCCCCCCCCCCCCCCAAACCGCATCTAAATCCTGTAGGGAAAGTGGGACAACTAATCCAGGGGGGAACTGTCTCTAACTCACAAAAAAAAACAACAACTAAAATTTAAATTAGGTAAAAATTACAAGAAGTTTGGCAATTTAAAAGGACATGTCCCACCCGCCCTAAGGATAAAAACTCATTCTTTTTATCAGATTTAATTAAAAATTAAGGAAAGATTTTTTTAATTATCCCTAATCTTCATAATTTTTCCATTTTCCTCGGTTTTAATCCAACTTTACAAAACATTAATTGATTGTTTTCAAATTTCAAATTGTTTTTTAACCGTTTACTACCCTATTTAACCTGACACACACGTTGGATTAAATTTTCCCCTTAAAAGTGGGGAAATTCTGACCCAGGACTTTGGGGAGTGGCCAGGGTGGGCCTACTCTAAATCGTGGAAACTTTACCAAAACTAGGGGGGTGGTGTGGACCCACTTCTGAAACTTTTTTCCGTGATCTAAAACAATCTTTAAGGGCAGTTGTCAGAAAGGTTGAGGAAAGGCAGGTGGGTTTCGACTTGCGTTTTTTACCACTTAAAAAACAAAAGAGGTATCACTGAAAGGGGAACAGGGGGACTCTAAAGCCTTTTCTGTTGGACTTAAAATTGCCATAAGCATCTGCTTCTTCGAAGATGGAAGTTTGCTTGTGACCCAGGGGAGCCCCTTCCTAACTTTGTACCTCTCTTGGAGGGGGGCTTTTCCTGGGGCTGGTAACCATTTTGGAATCATTTCAAAATAAAGTAGTGTTGTTTTTTGCACAACATTAGTTTTCGGGGGCCCTAAATCTTCACTTCGGTACCGGTTTTTTCCGTTCCTCCAAAACTATGGATTTGGCCTTTTTACAAATACGAATATGGGCTCAAATAATCAGGAGGTTCCAAATTTTCGGTAAATACCCTTTTCATTCTTTTCTTTTCCTTTTTTGAAAAAGGAAAAAAACTTAATTAACAAAGCATTTTATGTTTCTAGTTCTTGGGGGGTTCCTTTCCTTTGTTTTTCTGCAAAAAACATTTTTTCATGTCCTGAAAGGATTTAAATAAATTAAAGATTTAGTGCTTCAAGCGGTATCTTTTTAGGTTTCAAAAAGGTTAAGAAAATTCCACTACCGGATTTCAAAATTGCAAGTCCTTAGGTCCGCTGAGGGAAAAACTTGTAATTTCCCTGTAACACTTTCCCTCACTCTGGACCCAAAACCGATTTTGTTGAGTTTATTTTTCGGGGGGGGGGGGACGTGTTGTTAAGCATTGCTTAATTTTTCTTTTGGAGGTAGCAGTTACAATTGCCAGGGTTTACTTGTGGGGGCCTTTTCCAAACTTTTTTTTTTCATTTTTTTTTTCTTTTTTTATTGTTTACCATTTCCCAAGTCTTAAAAAATAAAAGTATAAATTTGTCGCCCAAGCAGCAAAATTTTGATAAATTTTAGAAAATTAAAAATATTTGTCTTTTTTTCACCTTGCAATTTTTTTAAAATTTTTCTTTTATACTCGGTTATATTGATTTGTTAGTAGTGGCTTTTTGGAGACAACCGAAGCGGGGGAAAAGGGGATGGGGTCCTAGTTCTAAAAAATGAAGGGGCATTAAGGCAATACCTTTGCAATTTTCTATGGGCATTCATTGTATGGACACAAAAAATATGGTAGGCTGTTTTCGGATATTATATTGAGGAAGGAAAACTAAACCCAATATTTTCCCCCCCAAACCATTTTTATTCTCAGTAGTTAGGTAGGGGCCCCAAACAAGGGGACAATTGTTCCCCGGGGGGGTGCTAACCGGGGGGGGGAACCACCACGTTCAAATATATCAAAAGGGGGGTGTTTGTTGCCATGGGGACCTCCCCACCCGGGGGGCAAAAGTCGTTTTCTAAGGTTGGTGAATTTGGTTTTTTCTGTCCACAAAGTTTTTTTCGGCCGGCCAAGGTAGAAGCAGTCAATTTTTTTTCGTCGTTCTTTTTGCCTACGGGAAGTTCTTTTAATGGGGGGGACATTAGTAAGGGGTGACTGGAACAAAATATTAAAGTTTTTTTTTTTTTACTGTGCCGGCAAGGATGAAGCAATAAAAAATTTCCGTTTAGTTCCTTTCCCGTCCCGATGGTAAGTTGTTTTAAACTTGGACATTTAGGGATTCGACCCCCGACCCTGTTATAAACTCCAAGTTTTTTTTGGTCAGGGAAATTTGGCCCAAAAAAACAAATCGTTTTTTCTAGGGGGAGGTACAATTTGTTTTTTTTTTTGTCCCAAATTTTTGTGCAGGATTGAAGCCCAGTAAAAAATTTTTTGTTGTTTTTATTTCCGCCCGGATGGAAAGGGTCTTTTTTATGACAATTATATTTGGGGACCGAACCAAAAATTACCAAGTTTCGTTAGCCTTTTAGGGTATAGCCTCAAAACCTGGGACGTTTTTTTTTAGGGGGCCAATTGATTTTTTCTTTTTGTTTGAAATTCAACGGGCACCATTTTGCAGTTAGTAAGTTTTTTTCTTCGGGGGCTTTGGGCACCGGAACGGAAAAAAGGGGGGCCCTTCCAGTAAGCTTCCACTTTGCGCCCCGCGAAAGAATTATGGAACCTTTTTGTTTCGGGTTTTTCAACCCGGACAAAAAATACTGGGTCTAAGGGGGGAAAACCTTTTTAGGGGGGAGGAGTTCCAACCCCCCTTAAGTGTGTTGAACACCTTAGGGAGGGAAGGAGGAGGTGGTGCCAAAAAAACAAAAATGAATTTGCACCGGGCAAAAAAATTTCATCGACAACCATTTTCTACGAGGAAAAAAATATTAGAAAAACATTAGGGCTCCCTGCTCGAGGGATCCGCTTATCTAACCCACCCCCTATAAAGGGAATGGAACAAAAAAAACTCAACATGCCGCTCTGAAAAAACGTAGTTGGGGCCCAACAATCTATTTAAGTTTTTATTTTTAAAATTTTATGATTGGGGGTTTGTTACTGTGGGGGGGGGAAAACACGTTAACGCAAGACAAGGAGGAAAGGGGAAGGGGGAGGGAAAAACGTATTAGTCACCAGGAAGTAATTTGTGCAAGCGGTGTTTCGACCCACATGGGGGAGTGCATAAGAGCAACCAAATTGGCACCTTTTCCTATGGATTTTAATAAATCAGTTTAATCCCCAAACATCCCCCCCCAAAGGGCATTAATGAAAAAATTGACTGTAGGCCTATAAACATAAGCTGCGCGTTTTATTACCAAACGGTTTGCCTCCCGGTTTCCCACTTAGTTGAAAAAACTTATTTTTCCTTAAAGGATGGAACATCTTTATTGTTTCACCCAAAACAGATCCAAAATAAAAAAAAAGAAAAAAAAACCAAAGTTTACGTGATTTAGGTATTTGGCCTAAAAAATTTCTCTGTGGGATGGTTTAAGGGGGAAAAATTGGGGGGGGGGTACTATTTTTCTTTCAATTAGCCTTTATGGGGGGCCCAGGTAATATTTCATTGGGGTTTTTCTTGGTCCTAAAAGCACCACAGGGATATGGAAAACTTTTTTAGTGGTCTTTTTAAGTGTGGTCCTAGCCCTTGATATTTACAGCTAACCCCACCCAGCCCTTAACATGTGGGTTTTTCAAAAAGGGGAGCTTATGAAAAAAAAAGTCAAAAAGGATGGGTATTTTTCTTAGTTGGTTCTGTGGGGAATGGGTATTAAGTGAAGGGAAAGGGTAGGGCATCTAAATTGTTGAATTGACTTTATTGTTGACAAATGGGGGAACTTTGTTCAAATTTTCTTAGGTGATAAGTTCTACCCCCCCTTCATTTTCTTTTGTTCCGTTTTTTTTTTTCCCTATGTTTGCAAATTAAAAAAAGTTTGTTTTCATTTTTTTTAAAAAAAACCATTAATCGCAAAGAGCCTATTTTCCTCCTTCAAATTTTTATTTCTTGAGGGGATAAGGAAAAAAAGCTGGGTATATTTTACTAATTGGAGGCTTGTGGGGATTACCAGGTCCCTTAAATTTTTCTATCAGAAGGGAAACATTTGGGTTGGTTAAAAAAAAAAAAAAAAAGATTTCCAGTGATTTGTTTTTCAAATTTAGGTATTAAAAAACGCCCATAAAATTTTACTATTGGTTTGGTGTGGGGCTGAAGATCAATAAGGGAGAAAAAAAAAACCCAAAAAAATTCCCCTGATAAAAAACATTGGGGAAAGATGTCTTGCAAAAAAAAAGGGCATTTCTCCTCGATTTAATATTTCTTCTTTTTGGTAGTTGATCGACTTTAGATATATTGGTCGGTCCTCCAACTTAAATAAAACCCCAGGGGGGTTCTTTCCAGTTAAAGAGGGCCTGAGGGTGTAGGGGGGTGGGGGGGGGTGACCCCCATTTTCTATATTTTTTTGCAGGTTTTTTTTACTCAATGGAGGGGAATTATCCCTATTGGAAAGCATAGAATGTGTTTTTTTTAAGGATTAATTTAAAAAAAAAAATTCCCGAAAAAATAAGGTTTTGGTTTTCAAAAGGAAAAAAAAAGTAAAGGCCATTTTTAAACTAAACAAACACGCATCAAGGTCGGGGATTGTACCTAAAAATTACCGTTTTTAAAATTCCAAAAACTCAAAAACGGGGACCCCAGGAAAAATTTAAGATTAAAAAAACAATAAAAATGAAAAACCCCAAAAAAAAAAAACCCCCCCCCCCCCCCCCCCTTGAAACAGAAAATTAAAATAAAAACAAACAAATCATAGCAAAAAAAACATACAAAAAACAAGTTAATTAATATAAAAATGAAAAAAATAGCTCCTTTAAAAGCGAGTAATGCCTTTAGGGATTGAATATATGGAAAAAAAATTCAAAAGCTAAAAACCCCCCCCCCCTGGAAAAAAAAAAAACCCCATTTTCCTATTGAAGTATAAATTGGAAACTTAAAAACGGAAACAGACGGAAATTTAAAAAACAAATTAAAAACAAAAATCAATGTAAACACCAAACCATAACCAAATAGGATATTAATGTAAATTAAATTAAAATTTTAAAATATTTAAAAAAAAAACGAGTGAAAAAAAAAACTTAATGAATATGCAATATTTTTCAGCTTTTGAAATGGATTGAAACGAAAAAACAAAAAATCCCACTACAAACAACAAGGAAGGTTGGGGGGTATTTAAACCTCCGTGTCTGGTTCACTGTAAAAGGGGTTCTAAAAGGGGGCTGATGCGTCATTGAAGCCGAGTTTACTTGGAAACCAATTTATTGGGGGACAAATATTTCTTTTTTTTTTTAACTTAATAATTGATGAAAAATAAACATTAAAATATTAAGGTAAAAAAACATTTTTTGGACAAAACTGATTGAGCTTTCAGCAACTTTAATTTAATCCATTATCAACCATGAAAATATTTTTCAGTGTTAATTTATTAGCTTCTTTTAGAAGTTTGTTAAAGGGGGAACAAATTATAGTTTTTCACTTGACAAAACAAGTTGTTTGGGGGGGATTACTGGGGTGCCTGCCTTGTCATAAAAAACTGTAAAATTAAAAGGCCCAAAAAAGCCCTTTACTGCGTAATTGGGGCGCTTAAACTTTGAAAAACACGAAATTTATACTGACAAAATATTGTCTTTTTCCAGGTTTCTTACCAGCATTTTTTGAAAATTAAAAAAATTAACAGTTACTTCAGTGAAAGATAAATTCTGGGAAAAACAAAAAAAAAAAAAAATGATGGGATTTTCTTTACAAAAAACAATTAATAATTTCATTATGCATCAAATATTAAATTTGGTGATGTTATTTATTACTTTTCCCAAGGGGGGGACTGTTTAACACGAAGGGGCATATACGTTTTTTCCAGTAAAAGCGGCCAATGAAGCAGTAGGTTTTAGGACTTTTTTAACAGTTGAGAAAAAAAAGGACGGGTTCATTACCCCAAAACTTTTCTTGGTGGTTTAGTGATTTTTTGTTCGTTTCCAAAGCTGGATTTTTTTGGCATATTAAAATTGTAAGGTTTCACTCGTTTTTAAGATTATTTATTTAAAAAAACCTTTTACTTAAATATTTCTACTGGCAATGCTTTTGTTTGCAGTGAAATTCTTTAATTTTAACTCTGTTTCGTTTTAAAGTATCATTTACTCTTTTCAAATTAGGGAAAAACAAATATTTTTTTTGTTCGGTTTTTAAGCAAAGGATTTTTCCTATTTCCAAATATTAAGGCAATTACTTCCAGCTTTTAAGAATCCTTATTTATTCATTTAAATTATTTACTTACTTTTGTATATTTTTTGCTTATGATTAGTTTATTTTAAATTTTCCTGTTCGTTTGGGGTTTCATATTTTAATTCCTTTAATAGTTAAATTTTCTATGGGTCGTTTTTTTTGTGTTTGAATTGGATGTTTAAAAAAAAAGGTATTTGGTATCCTTGTGCTGAGGCTTAAAGTTTGTAAAAAATGGGGCCTTTAACTTTTCTTTTGAAATAAAAAACTAATTTTTTCGGAAAAAGGTTTTTTTTTAAATTTAATTTTTGGTTGGTTTTTGATTGCCAAAAAAAATTTTCAAGTTTTTTTTAAAAAAATTCATTTATTTTCAAAAATCCCCCAAAAAACTTAAAAAAAAATCGGGGGGGGGAATAATTTTCATCAAAAAGTATCAAACTAACTGGTATTTCAAAAGTAACCCAATATAAAGCTTGAAAAAAAAAAAATGGGGGGGTTTTTTTGGGGTTCCAAAACCTTGGGGAGTTTTTTCATTATTTCTGATGTTTTGAAAAACTATTTTCTTTTTAACCAAAATTTTTTGGGCTAAATCTTCCACAAAACCTTTTTATTTCGGAATGGGTTTGGGAGAAAAAAGGGTCGGTGTGGGGGACTAATTTAAAGGCCTTTTGGGTCTCTTGTTGGGGAACTCTTTAAAAGTTTAAAAACTTTAAGGAACTTCCAGGTATTTTTAATCAAATTGAGGCCACTCTCTGACCAAAATTTTCTTTTCGTATTTTATCCCTTCTATTAACGAAAATTATATATCCCCCCAGGGGAGTTATTTAGACTACAAAAATAAACGCCTAGGTCACTTCCTGGGGTCCCTGGGGGGGGGGGGTTGTGGGGCCGAACCCTGGGAGTTGTTTTTAATTATCTGATTTGGTGAAAAAAACTATTTAAAAAACCAAAAATGGTCACCTCAAAATTTTATTCAGCATGGGTTTATCCATTCCCGTCTGAAACGAAATTTAAAGGGTTTTTTGGCGTGGAAATGTTTGTCATTGGGGGACTTACTTTTTCAATATTTGAATTCTTAAACAAGAATTGTACAACCAGATTTTCCCCAATGCTCTTTACAATTTTTTTATGGATTTTCATTTGAATTTTAAATAAAAAAAAAAAACTTATTTTTTTTTCAAACAAATATTTGATTAATATAGATATTGTGAAAAACGAATTATATTGAACCCCCACATTATTATTGTGTTACCAAACAAACATGTGTCGGGGAAACCCGGGGAGTTTTGTGTTATTTCTGGACCTTTCTGATTTTTTTTTTAACAAAATGGATTTAACCATCAAAAAAAATTTATTTTCTTGATGTATTTGGGGGGGAAAAAGGGCCTGGGAGGGAGGGGGTTTTTCTTCGTTGAGTTGCCCTTCGAATCACCCTTGGACTCTTTAAAAAAAAATTGGAACTTTAGGGAACTTCCAAATTTTCCAATTCAAAAATGAAAGCCCCTCTCTGGGAAGTTTATACGGGAAAGGGAACTTCCTTCCAAAACAAGCTATATATTGGGCCCCCCCCGGGTAATAACTGTGTGATTAGGGTTTAGTATATTTATAATTATTGTAAACTAATGATTAATTAGTTGAGAAAAAAAAAAACACGGGGGAACTTATCTTTTGCCAAAATATTCATGGTTTGTTTACACGCCTTTGTGTCGGGGAACCCACGGAGGTTTTTCGTTTATTTCTGGCCTTTGGGAACTTTTTTTTTTTTAAAAAAACAAAATGGGCTTACCCTTCCATAAAACGACAACTTAATTTAATAATGCCCCCTAAGGGGGCGGAGCCAATTTACTTCACATAAAAACCGCGGGGTGGCCAGTCTGGGGGGGAACCCTGGGGGGGGTGTGTTCGACCAACAGGGGGGAATTTTTTTTTTTCTTATCAACTGGACCTTTTGAAAAACAACACTATTTTTTTTTTAAAACGGGAAAAATGGGGGCTTATTATAAATCAAGGGTTGTTGGGGGGGGGGGGGTGGGGGCTTTATCGGGATGGGGCTTGGGGGACAAAAATAGGGGGTGTTGTGTGGTTGGTGGGGGGGGGGGGGGGCCTGGCTAGGTTTTGCGCTTCGGTAATTTTTTGGGGGGGCACCTCTTAAAAAAATGAACTAGAAAAAAAAAACTTTTCCAATTTTCCAATCAACAGGCTGCAAAGGCCCTTTCTGGAAGTTATACGAGCCATTGTCCCTTTTCCATAAGGAAACCCAATATATTGCCCCCAAGGGGGGACAATACTTACTCCCAACGGGGGGGAGGCATTTTCGTTATTTCTAAACCATTTAAAAACCAATTTCCAAACAAAAAAAAACTGGCTATTCTCCAAAATTTTGTAGCGGATGGGTTTGGGTGAAAAAGGGGGGGGCGAGGGGGGGGCTTGAGTTCCGATTCGCCCTCCTAACTCTGTTGACTCTTTAAAAAGGTTTGGAAAAAACTAGGGAACAACTTGTCCAATTTTCTAGATTCAAATAAAAGCCCTGTATTTGAAGTTTTTATACAGGGGGGGAAGGCCCCCCACCCCCAATTCCCTTTCATAAAAGGAAAAACCATTTACCATGCCCCTTTAGGGCATACACTTCGAAAAAACGCGTTCACCCTGGGGGGTGGCCCTAGGGGGGATTATTGGGGAAACCCAACTGGAGTTTTTTTTTTCTTATTACCACACCTTTGAAAAACACTATTTCTAAACACAAAAAAAAATTGTTTTATCTCAAAAACTTTTTCATTCCAGGATGGGTTTTGGGAAAAAAAAACAGGAAGGGGGGGGGGGGGGGGGTTTAAAGGCCAAGCCCTTTCAGATTCTATTTTGGGAACTATTAAAAGTGAACGCTTTCGAACTTTCAATATCAAATTCAAATGAGCTTGCCCTGGAAGTTTTGTACGAGGCATTCCCTTTTCCCATTTTAAAGAAACCATGTATGCCTCCCAAGGGGCAAAACTTTAACAAAAAACGCCTGCCCCCTGGGGGCCACTTGGGGGTGGCTGGGGGGGGGGACGGGGGGGGACCAACCTTGAGTTTTTTTTTTTATTCTGACTTTTGGGGAGCAATTTTTTAAACTTAATTGGCTATCTCAAAAAATTTTGTAATGGAACGCCCATTTAGGACAAAAAAAAGAACAGGGGCGTGGGGGGTGGGGGCATTAGTTGGGGGACCCTCAATCTCTTTTGACTCTAAACAAAATTTCAAAAACTTAAAAACTAGAACCTTTTAACTTTTTCCCAAATCCAAAATGAAGCCCCACCTTCTGAATTTTTTTGTACGAGCTTCCCTTCAATAAGCGAAAAAACCAATATATTTTTATTTCTCCCCAGGGGGGCATAAATTTACAACCCCACCTTGGCCCCTCGGGGGGGCCCTTTAGGGGGGGCTGTGTTGGGGGACCCTTTAGTTTTTTCCGTTATAATGGGTTCTTTGGAAAACTATTAAAAAAAAAAAATCTTATTTCTCAAAGGGTTCTTTATCGGTTTGCGTTTTTTGAGAAAAAAAGGGGGACGTGGAGGAGGGGGTGGGGGGGCTAAGATTGCCCTCTCCAATTCTTCTTTTTTGGGGAACTCTTAAAAACTGAAATAGAAAACTTTGCCACGTTTTTTTTCAATTTTCCCCAAAATGGATTCCCTCTTTGAAAAGTTTTAAATTACGAATCCAAATTCCCTTCCCATTAAGGGGGGACCCCATATATTGCCCCCCCAGGGAATTAACTTACCCAACCGGGGGCCTCCTTTGGCTGCCCCCACAACCGGGGGGGCCCCGGGTGGGTTGTGGGGTTCAAACACAAAAACAACCGGAAATTTTTTAATGTACATGGGGATCCTTTGAACTATTTTTACAACCAAAAAAAAATAGCAATCTTAAAATTTTTTATTGGATTGGGGCTTTTGGGAAAAAGGGTCTGTGGGGGGGGGATATGGGTTACCCTTCCGATATCCTTTTGACGGCTTAAAAAAAAAGGTGAAAAACTTAGAAAACTTTTTCAAATTTTTCAATCACTGGGCCCCTCTCTAAAGTTGATTTTACGAGCATTCCCTTCCAATAAAAACACAAAAACCATACTTTAAACCACGGCCCCCCAAGGGCATAGGATTATAAAACAAAAAACCCCCCGGGTTGGCCCCGTGGAAGGGGGGGGGGGGGGGGGGGGGGGGGGACTGTGGGGGGGAGTGGTTCGTGGCCCAAAAAAACATATGTTAATTTGCCAGGGGAAAAAAACTTTTCAAAAAAACTAACGTTGAACTAAAAATGGCCTATATTTTTAAAAAAAAATTTTTGTATTTTGATTTCCTTTGTTGTTTTGGGGGGGAAAGTGTGGTAGGGCGTGGAAAAAGGGTTGCCAGTTTGCCTTAGAAATCCCCACATTTACGGGGGGGGGACTATTTTTAAAAAAAGGGAACAACTAGCCATTTAAAAATTTCCAATCGGGGATGGATTTTCACCTTTTCTGGGTAAAGTTTTTTACGGGGGGACCAAAAAAAACGCTGTTTACTTACAAAACCCTTTTAATATTTGGGCCCCCAGGGGCATAAAAACTGAAAAAAAACCAACCTTGCCCCTGAGGGGGGGGCCTGTTGGGGGAGGGGACGTGTTCATCCTCAAAGACCTAAATTTTTTCCAGACTTTTTTTTTTTTTTTAAAAAAACTTACGTTTTTAATAAAAGGGAGCTGGTCTGAAAATTTTGATTGGAATGTGTTTGGGGGGATTGGATTGGGGGGGGGCAGTGGGAGGGGGGGGGGGGGGTAGTTTTGCCCCCCTCCCAAATTTTCCCATTTTCCGGAACTATTTAAAAAGGTGGACTATGCCCCTTGGAAAATTTCCCACTCGAATGAGCCTTTTTTTGGGAAGTTTTCTAACGGGGGGGGGGACAACGCCCTTCTACTAAAAATCTTAATTTTTATGCTCCCCAGGGCATTAAACTTAAAAAAAAAACCCATGGCCCCAGGGGGGGAGGGTTGTGGGGGGGATTTTTTCCTCCTTTTTCCCACAAAAAAAAAAACATTATTTGCTATTTTCTGGGGGGGGGAAAAAGTCAAAGGGGGGCTACCGGGCTGAAACAAAAATGGGGGGCTATCCACCCCAAATTTTTTGATTGAGGTGTTTTGGGGGGTAAAAATCGGTTGGGGCGCCCCGTGGAAGGGCCTTTCTAATTTCACTTTCGGGGGGAATATTAAAAAGGGGCCACTAGAAACCAAACTCTTTTCCCCAAATTTTCCTATCAAAATGAAAAAAAACAAAAACCCTTCTTTGAAGTTTCTACGATATGGGGGGGAACCCCTTTTCCATATGAAGTGCTTCTGGGGAAAAAAAAAAAAATTAGTAATTAAATAATTACAAAACGGTTGGAGGGCCCGTGTTCTGGCCTTTTTTTTTTTACTATAGGCCAACCCACTAAACACGCGTTGGGGGGGACTTCTGATTAAAAGGTCCAGAAAAAAGAAGGCTGAGAGAGCAGCCCCTGAAAAGAAAAAAACAGGATTATGTATAATTGGGTCAAATTTGCCCCCACTTGGGAAAATCGTCTTTTTCTGACGAGAAAAGGGCCTCAAACCATTCCAGGTTTTCCTAAATCATTAGAAGTCAGCACATGCTGTAAAACAAAAAACTGTTCGCCAAAAAGGAATAACGTCCCAGTGGCCATTGTTTACGAAAACGGCGGGGGCCTTTTTTTTGGTGGACTTGGTTAAGGGGGGTCGTGGTTGTTAGGGGGAAGCCAAGTAATTAAGCTCAATCACAAAACATTATAAGTCCCCTTTACGTATTTAAGAAAGAACTAGAGAGCACAAACGGGGAACAAAATAAACACATGCATCAAAACCAACAAATAGAAAGGCGAACCTTTCAAACTAAACGGGGGGATTTCCAATGAAGAATTTTTGGGATACAAAGTAATTTGATGGTGGAAAATTCCACTTTGGGCTCCACACGCAGAAAATTTTGTAACCGGGGGACTTTGAACCCTCAATAGGATGGTGGTCAAAAATGATTATCCGCCCAGGGGAGAGATAAAGAGTTAAATTACTTTTTCTGATTTCTTAGTACTAAGTTGGGCTAGTACAGGTAGTATTGTAATGTTTTAAATAAAGTTGGTAAACAGAAAAAAAAAAAAACATTAATACAAACTTTATCATCCCAAAAAAAAGGGCCGACTGGGGCCGTGAAGTACAAAGGAAAATTTGGGGGTGGGGCAAAAAAATTGTTCTTTATTTTTTTTAAACTTATTTATTTCCCTTTGACATTTTGGCCCCCCCAGTTATTTGGGCTGGTGGATTTTTTTTTCGTATTTTGCAGGATTTCTTAAAATTAAGCCAAAACCAAGCTAATAATTTTATTTTACTTTCTTTAACCTTGTTTTATTCATTGTTTATTTTTTTTAAATTTCCTTTTGGGGCTTGTTTTTTAACAACTACTTTATCCCAGTGAACCAAAAAAATGCCGAAACCAAAAATTGGGGTCTGGTTTTTATGTGAGATAAGGGTTCAGAGAATAATTTGAATGGTCCTTAGGGGGTGTATTTGTACTTTTCCTGGGTTTAAGGACTTTCTAAACTTTGGGGGCCAATTTTCATCTTCAAAAAACTTAAAACCATTCAATGGAAAAGGTTTTTATTAAATTTAATAATTCCTCCTGGAGTTGCCAAAGGTTAGTCTAATGTTGGTTTACAGAAAAACATAAAAAATAACAAAAACTAAATCCCCAAAAGTAAAAAAAACGCTTCTCGGGGGGAAATTTATAGGGTAAAAGTCAAACACCCAAAAAATAATCTTCATTTTTTAACAAATCAAGTCAAGGGGGGCTGTTTGCAGGGGCACACACAAGAAAGGAAAAGATTGCACTTTTGTTTGGCTTTTGCCAAAAAAACTTAAGTGAAGCAACATTTACATATTTATGTTTTTCATACAAACAAGTCAAAAGGGGAGTCTGGGAGAGGGGGACGGGGGGGGTGGAAACAGGGCCTAAAGGGAAAACCGTAAACACCCTTAACGTCTTCGGTATAAACTGGAGAAAAAACAAAATGTTTTGAAAAAACACCTTTTCCGCTAAAAAAGGAAGATGTTTGGTAGGTTCCACTTCGCCCCCCTCGTACCCCCAAATACCCAAAAAATTTCCACATGAAAATCTTCTGTCCCTTGGTTTCATTAAAAAAAACAACCCTTTGGCGGGACTAAATTGGTGGATTAGAATTTTAGTCAAAAAAATTACGGTATTAAAAAGGGATTGTCACCGTTTTATTAAAAAAACACTGGGGGACCCAACCAAACCAACACCGAGGAATAAATAAACATTAAAATACAAAAACACACACCAGGGATCTTTTTGCTTCATTTCTGGGAAAGTAAGTGGGGAAAGCAAACAAATCAAAAGATTAAGTGGGGGACCAAAACCGAAAAAATTTATTATCGTTTATTTGAGGGGGCTTTCTGCCCCCCCCTCCTTTTTTAAACCTTCGTTCGTGACTTTCACGACTGAAGGGGGGAACCATTTCCAACCATTAATTTTTTTACCCAAATAGGGTTTCTTCTGGAGGATTTGGATGGGGGACTATACCCATATGTGTTTTTTTTAAATAACATGGAGAAAAAAATTTAGAAGAGAAAAACCTTTTTTGAACAAATCCCCTGAAAAATAAAAGGCTCCTAGTAACCCCCAACTATGCCTTCCCAGGGGGAAAAAATTTTTTTTTACGGTGGGAAAATGGCAGGTTAGGGCCAAATGTAAATATTAAAAAACTTTTCTGTCATTACCATAAAAAACAGATTTGTTTTTGTCATAAAAAGTGGAAGGAGGGAGGACTATCCCCCCCCCACCCCCCCCAGAGCCGCCCAATAATTTTAAAAGTGTAGACCAAAAAATGGGTCCTGGGGTTCAAGAGGAGGGGGGAGTGGATATCAAATTTTTTTTCTATCCCACTTTGAATCCCTTCCCCCCAATACTCCACACTTTCTACATTCTTACGGAATCTGAAAGGTTTTTTCCAGGGTAAGATTTATTTTTGCCTTTAAAAAATACCACTTCTTTGAGGCAATCTACCCCCCCGTCCAACCTAAACAAAAACCCCCTCCTTCATAACAGCCTGATTTACCACACTTACATATTTCTTTTGGTGATATTTTTACTGCCTTTGTTTTAAATATTGAAAAAGGGCAAAATCAGTTTTTAAGTGGGGAAGCCCCCCCCCTTTTTAAAGTTAAAAATGTCGGGGAAAAAAAACCCATTTTTCTTCGCAAGTTTGGCGTTCAGAATCTTTAGCGGATAGTAAGCTTTGGTCCCTCTTTTAGGGGCAAGATCATTTAATTTAGGGCAACACAAAAGGGGACAGAAAAAAAAAAACAATCATTTTTTTCAAATGGGCTGCTTAAAATCCTTTTTTTTGGTCACATCTTCGGGAAATTGAGAACTAAAAAAACTTTATTTTTTTTTGTTCCCCAAAAAAAATGAAAAAACAAAAATTCCTGGAATCTTCTTTTAGACGTTGGTTTTTTTTTTCCCAAAACTACTTTTCAATCCCCCCTTTGAAAAAAAAACAAAAAAAAAAACAAACAAACTAAAACAAAATTAAAAGAAAGGGAAAACCGCTTGTCTGTGATTGTTTTTTACTTTGGGAAAAAAGTTTGCAAAAAACTTTTCCCAAAACCATTTTTGTACATAGGGGAGGCTTGAAACCTTTCTTTTACAGTTTGTGTTTTCTGGATTATGCTGAATCCTAAACGGGTTTTTTCCCCCCCCCCCCATTTCGATAATACTTACCTTTTTTTGGGGATTGTTTTATTCCTTTTTTCGAAAAAAATTTCAGGGGCGAAGACACTTTCTTTTTTTTCCAGGGCTCTTAGCTTCTTGATGGGTTAAACAATTTAAAGCTTTAAGGGGGAATTACATATATTTCTAATCAAGCATGGAATAAAACCCAATTATTTTATCCTATTGGGGGGAACTTGTTTATTTCAAAAAAATTCCTTTTTTCTTAGAGTTCCCGGGTTTACAATGGCCCGAAGTTCACTCCCTCTTTACCTTATACCACAAGGGGCGCGGGTAACCACCAAACTGTTTTGAAATTCGTACCCAACCCAAAAAACTGTTTGTACAAATGTTCCGGGCTTGCTTTAGGGGCCTTACGGCACCTAAAAGTTAACAAAAACGTTCTCGACAATTTTATTTTTGCATAGATGAAGAATTTTAGTGATTGGGGGCTTGCGGGGAAGGTTATCGGGGGGGGGGGGGGGGGGACATTAAAAAACACTGGATTTTATTTTTTTTCGGGGTGGGGATATGAAGCAAGTTTGGGCCTCTTGAAAAGGAACCCAAACCAAGTTTATGGAGTCTAATTGGGGGTTCTGGAAACAGGGGTTTGGTAAACCGGTCCGAGATTAGGTCCCGGTTTTTCCGGGGGATTTTTTTTTTTTTGCAAGTCCGAGGATTCTTTTTTTTTGTTGGTGGGTTCCCGGGATTTTCGGGGACTTTTAACGTAACAAAAAAAAAAAACGGGATTTTTGGCTTCTAAAAACCAGGGGGGATTTTTTGATTAGGGAAAAGAGATTTTTTTCAACGACTTCTTGTGGTGGAACTTGGATACTTCGAAACTTATTTTTTTTTTATTGTTACAAATATCCACGGGGGGGGGAGAATATTTTTCTGTTTTTTGTTTTTTCCTCTGGATTTGCGGCCTTGTGTTACCACTGGGCAAACGATTTTTTGGTTCGTTGATTTGGACTTTTGGGGGAAAAAACATTTCGGCTTCCAATTTGTGGACGAAAGAGCCCCCCCCCCTTGTCCCCCCAAATCAAAACAAAAACCAAACAGCGAAGGGATTTTTCTTTTTTTCTTGTTCTTTGTAGTGTTCATTTTGCCCCCTGTGCTACAATTGGCCTGCGGGCAATGTTAATCTCAGAAAAAAAGGTAAATTAAAAAACAGGCGTTAACGGGACAAAATTATTAACATATTTTCTATTCCAAAAAAAGGATACCTTATTTCAACAAGGATTGCTTTTTGTAAGGGACGGGGGAATTGAGAGTTCCCCCGCTGTCCGCTTCTGCATTGGCCGAGGGGGGGGGGGACTTTTGCTAAAACAGAAAAAAGCAAAAGGGTATGGTAAAAAAAAGGGGACAAAAACAGGGGGCGTCGTGAAAGAACGTGAGGATTTAAAAAAAGGGGCCAACAAAACTTTTTTTTACCGGGCTTGCCAACAAAGGGCCCATATTGTGGGATATTAGGTCCGCGGTCGCAGGGAAACAAATCCATTTTTCGGGGGAAAAATGGGAAAGGAAAAAGCTTGGAAAATGTTAGGTGGTACCAGGTCTGTTTTCCCCGTTTCCATTTTATGGTTTTCTGGCAGGGAAGAATTCCAGGATGGTCAGGGAAAATTGGGGAAAAAAAAAAATTGTGGGGACGGGGTGAAGTGGAGGAGGGAGTGGTTGGTCACTAATGAGAGTGGTAGTGGTTGGGTGGAACAGCTTATTTGGAGAAAAAAAAAAAGAATGCCAGGAAGAAGGGAGGGGGCCCCCCCCGTGTGATTTAGACACGTATAATCAAAGTTAATAAAATAAAAAGTAGTTGGGGTCTAAGATTTGGTTTTGATAGCCATAGGAAAAGGTAAAAATTTGTCTTAACTGGAAGGCTTTCTTAAAATTGTTTTTCTATAAGTTTGTGGGCTCAGAAAAAAAAAAGGGAATTCTGATTTGAGGATATTTGGCCGATAAAAAAATAATTGTAAACAGATATTTTCTTTCTGGGGAAAAAACCCCCACCAAGTGTTTTTTTAAAAAAAACCGGTGGCCGGGGAAGTACTGGGGGGGAAACGGGGGGGGGGGGGGTTGTGGGGGGGGGGGGACTATCCCCTTTTTTTCCAGATTGTCGCCCCCGTTTCCATTTTCAGAAAAATTGGATAGTTTCTGGGACGGCACTATATGGCTGCGATAAAGCGTTTGGGGGGGTGGGGGACGTCATTTCCCCAATTACAGGGGCGGGGGAAAATTCAAAATTAAACGATGTAAAAAACTTGGATTGCGGTCGACACGTTTTTCTCGGGGAAAAAAAACTTTGGTTTGAAAACCTTGGGCCTTTTGGGTCCCTAAAAATATTTTGTCGGTTAGGATACTACTTTTTAAAATCCCCAACCAGAACGTTTTGTCCCACAAAAAAAACATTTAATACTTTAGGGGGCGGTGTGACTTATGGGGGACAAATCAAGGTTCATTTTAGTTACAACCTAAAAAAAAACCACGTTTTCCAATCACGTACTTTGGAAAATTTTAACACGGCGTTTTTTTGATTTTTTACGTCCATCAATGTGCCAGCACCTATTTGTTTGTTATAGTCTAAAAAAAAACCGGGTGTTTTGCCGGGAATTTTTTTTCGGGAGGTTTTTTTTTTAGAAAGAAAAATTCGTAATTTATTTGTTGAAGTGGTAAAAGCAAACCTGGGTTCCTGAAAACGTGGGGGCGGCTTCCAGGAAGGTGGGGGACAGAGGGAAAAAGATTTATTAAATTCATTTTTTTCAAAAAGGTAAAACTGGTTTAGGTTTTCTACTGTAGAGCTTAGTTTCAAAGGAAAGGTTTTTTTTTGAGGTGGGGGCGATTTAACCAACGTTTTATGGAATGGGGAAAAAGGATGGGCAGGAATTTTTTAAAAAGGTGGAAATTTTGGCTTTTTGATCATTTTTCATTTCTGGCCCCACGATAATGGAAACAAAAAAAAGGGTTTGTCCAACAGAATTGTGCACTAGGGAAGAGGGGGGGCCATAAGGAAAAATAGGGGAGCTATATAGGAGGGATGGGGTGATAAAAAAAACCAGTTTTGGGAAAGCTTTTGAAAATAAGTATTTGGGGGCGGGGCCCACAGGAGGAGTGTGCCCGCAGGATGGTGGGGTTTGGGGCCTTCAGGTGGGGACTTGTTGCCGGCATTGCCGGCACAATAAAAAATTTATTTTTCGGTATATTAGTTTCAAGTTAGCAAGTGGTTTTCCTCTGTGAAGGCCTTTTTTTTACCAGGGCAATTAAAAATTTTTAACTAAATCTATATATATATTATAATATATATATTATATATATTATATATTTATATATATATACTACTATATATATATTATTAATTCATATATTAATTATATTCAAAGAGTGTTAATTTATATATATTATATATATAGTAGTTATAAAAATACTAATCATATATATATGTATTATTAATATATATTATATTATATTTAAATTTCAACATTTTTTGTTCTTCACAAAGGTAGATATGTAATTCTTTAACCATTTTTTTCCAATAATCCCAGCTATAACACAGCGGGAGAAAAACGTAGTTTTTACTTAAAGGATAAAAAAGGTTCTTCTTTGGTGTTTGAACAAAAACCGAGGTTTTCATAGGCAGGGCGCATTTAGCGATTGCCTATGTTTCCAGTTGACAAAAAAAACAATTTTTTTTTTCTTTCAAACTGGAAGTTAAAAGGGAGCCCTCACCAATCTTAAAAAAAAAAAAAAAAAGACAACTCCCCCCCAAAAACAGAGAACAAAAATTATTCAGTATATGGAAAGGGGTTTTTTCCCCTCCTTCATATTTGTACCCCTAAGCTTCTTCAACTTCTTAAAATTGTTTAAGGCCACTTTTCTGAAAAAAAATACACTCCAAAACTTTCATTTGTAAATTAAAACGGGGACCCCTGGTGGTTTTTCAGGGAGGAGTCGGTTTCTTAAGGAAAAACTGGGGGACCAAAAAGGTCAAAAAATGTTAATGCGTAAAAGAGCAAAGGTATTTGGGGAGGGGGGGAGGTGCAAAAAACCCCTTCATTTGGGAGTTTTGTTATTTGCTCCTTACCTTTCTTAGTTGGTAAAAAAAACCTTTTGTTTTTTAATTTGATAGCTGATCGTTTTTTCCAAAATATGCCCGGTTACAAATCAGGGGGTGCCCTCCCAGGGGGAAAAAAACATTTGTCCCTTTCCCCTCTTTCGGGGTAAAAAAAAAAACAACTACTCCCGTTTTAAAAAGTTTCCTCCCATGTTAAAAAAATAAAACAACAAAAACCCCAAATTTCTGTTAAAAATTAATCTTTGTGGGGGGGAACACAATTCGATCACTTCACACTTGGAAAAAATTCCTCCCCCCAAACGGGGTCCAAAAAAATTTCTGCAAAGAAGATTTGCAAGCACTGAATAACATTCTCCTCCCAGCACACTTTCATTTGAAAACAAAAAGGGACTTTAAATTCTAAATTTGTTTTTCTGGATTTTTTGGAAAAAATCCCGCCCTTTACGTTGGAAAAAATTTTATTTCCCCGGAAATCCAAAAAACAACACGCTTGAAAATTCCCCCACGGGTAAACATCCTCTTTTCCAATCCCCAAAAAAACTGAGTTAGTGCCCAAAAAAGAGGGAAAGTAAAGGTACAACAATAAAAAATTTTTTCGTATAGGGGAAATTCCGTTCCAAAAAAATAAAACCCCCAGTTGTTTAGAAATTTTTTTTTTTTTTTTTTTTTCCATTGAAAGTTCACCCCCCAGAAAATTTTCCCTCGCAAAAAAAGGTCCCCGGAAAAATTATTTCCAAGGGAAAAAAAACCCATGTTTCCAAAGGCACAAAAAAAAATCCCCCCCCCCTCCTTTAAAAAAAACTGGTTCTGCATTTTTCACTTCCCAATAACAAAAAATACTAGGGAACGTAAAACCCCAAAACGGGGGCAAAATTTAAAAACTTTTTAAGGAACCTTATTTTACCCCCAGGGGCTGGTGGGTCAGGTTTCATTTCTCATTAAAGGCATTAGTTTTTGGGGGGGAAGCCACTTTTCCAAAATATGGTTTTGGGGGAACTTTTCCAAAAAATGGGCTAAATTTCTCCAATGTTTGTCCGAAATCCAGACAGATTTTTCTTTTTTGGGGAAAAAGATTAGGGGGGCGTGGGGGAGGGGGGGCTAGTTTTCCTTCAATCTTTTTTGGGGGGCCCCATTTTAGGAAAGGGCAATGGAAACTTTTAATTTTCGGTCAAAATTGAAGCCCCCCTTTTCCCCGGATATTTTTACGTTTAAAGAAAGACTCTTGGTTCGATGCGATTTTTAAACTCCTGGAGGGATTACAAGGTCCAAATGGAGCATATATTTTTTTTGGCATTAGGGAGGCATGACCAACTTCCAAAATAAGGTTCTTGGATACGCTGGGAATCTGGGATGTGTGAATTTGAATTTAAAAGTATTCCTTGAATGTTAGGGGTGTTTTTCCCCGTTTTTTTAAATACAGGGCAAATCTTTTTACTCAGGCCTCTTAGCTTTTGATGGGTTAGCAATTAAAAAAAATTCTAATGAATCTTGTGGATATGGGATGTTCAAGCATGATAAAAAGGCCGATTCCCTTTGAATTATATCTATGGGATATAATTATACTATGTTTTCCCCCAATGTATGGTACATGGGGATATAACAATGATTCCATAATCCCAAAAGAATATTTGATTATTAAATTCTGGGGGGAAAAAAAAAAACTCAAAAACAAGGGGGGGCGGGGCAACCAACCTAAACCGCAGGATGGGCCCACCACCTTTTTTCCTTTTTTTTAAAAATATTTTTTGCCATTCAAGGTGGGATAAAAACAACCATGGGGCTGGCTTAGTAAAATTTCCCCCGCTTGTTTAAAACCAATTTCTGACATTTTAATTACGGGGAGGGATTACAAAAAATTCTTAATAAGGTAGTATTAAGGTAATAATAAGGTAGTAATTAAAAGGGTGAATAGGGTTAAGTAATAAGGTAGTAATAAAAGTAGTAATAAAAGTATTTTTTTGGCGTTTAATTTGATGGGGCACCAGTATAAACAGGGCGAATTGGCCAAACTTTTTATTGGAAAGAGTGGGGAAGGGTTGATTTCAGAGTGGAAAAAGTCGGGGACATTTGGAAGGGGGGGGAGTGGGAAGATTCTGCCTCGAAAAGAAAGCCCCAAAAATTTTACTGATGAAAGCGGTCTTCGGGATTTTCAAGGGTTAGGCCATGGGGGGGACCCTCCTAAAGTTTCCCCACTAGTGCCTGGCGTTAACCATTACAGGTCCCAAGGTCATCGGGGGTACTTATTAAAAACAATTCCTTTCTCTTGCCATTTTGGGGGGACGCCACACAATGGGCGTTTTATAATAAAAGCAGGTTCTTACCCCCAACTGGTGTATAGCAAAAAAAGTGGCGGTTTAAAAATAAAACCGCCAAGTTTTAGTTTTGGTATTATTTTGTGGTATATTTACCCCTAGCGTCCTCCGGAAATGTCCCTTCCGCAGAAAAATTTAACTTACTACTGCAAATTACTGCTAACCGTTTGGCTACTACATACAGGGGGGACCTTCTTTTAAACTTTAACACTAACCCCACTACGTGAGGGGGACTCATTATTTGGGCAAAAAAATGATTTAAGGGGGAATATAAAAAATAAATGGACAAAAAAAAATCTGTTCCAATTTTTAACACAAAATGGGAAATCGAGGGTGTAGAAATTTTCAATTTCCGTGTGAGCTATTAAGGTACTTCCACGCTCACTTATTTGCATCGGTATCATCCTACAAATATTTCTTAGCGGCAAACAAAGATTGGACCACGTAAAAGAGTCAAAAAGATCTAAAGGCCACTAAAAAAAGAGACAGAAATTAAAGTTCAATTCAACAGGGGTGTACTCTTTTTTAAGCAGGAAAAACAACTGCGCGGAACTTTTACTTAACAAAAAACAGAAACGTATGGGCATAACGGGATATATACCTATGGTGTGTTAGGGTAAGGAATAAACCAAAGGCTTCATCTGGGTAACCCGTGCGTTTAATTCTCTAAAGCAGTTCGGACTTTTTTTGGTTCTACTCAATGACGATAGAATGCCAACGCCAGCAATCTTCAACTGGAGGTGATAAGACAAAAGTTGTAGAGATTTTTCGAAAAATTGAAGTTTTCATTGAAGGTATTACGGTTTCTTAGGCTGCAATCAAAAGGTCAAAATCACGCCAATGAGAAAATCTGGCTGATTCTTACTAAAAAAGGGGTTTATGTCAGCTTTGTGAATGATCTGTTTGTAAAAAAGATTGCTTAGGAAAACCATCAGGATTCTAATCAACACCATCATATTCAGAGACGTATACCAGGAGAATGTAGAGGTATTCAATAGCACTTCATCTAGTAACTCATGGTGCAATGTGTCGCCTCCCCCCTTAAGATTAACCACGACTAGGGAACAAAGATACTCCGAGCAGCTATGTCAATGCTATTTTGGAACCATTACTCTTTTTGTCCATTTTCTCCATGAGTTGAACACCAATCTGTGAATTCGAGCCCCAGTTGGGTAGCTTACTCCATACCACTCCTGTACCCAAAGTCCTCATTTAGACACTAATAAATTAACCCAGAAAAGTTCTAGTGGGCCGAGCTTTTTAAGGTTGACACACAACGACAAAATTGCGCTTTTGGGCCGAGACAGCCTTGGGATGCCCCCTGGCCCCAAGGACGTATATTTTTTTCCGCTCAGACTCACAGTCACTCCGCAAATCCCACATGCAATTTTTGAGATTCTCCCTCTTTCTTCCTACCACTGCGAAAGGGTCAAACCCAATCACCCCGCCGTCCCCATCCACTATGCATTCCTAACTCTAACCACCATTTTCTTAAAAACCCCGAAGTAAAACCTTCATCGCAACCTGCGTAAAGTTTAAACGCTCGGAAGGGCTTAAATATTTTATATCTTCGGTTCTCAGGATAACGCAGTAATAAACAAAAATACGCCACAGCCTTTCAAGTTTTAACATATTAGTATTGGGTGATTTTGGGGAAGTAATTTATTACAGTGGGGGGGGGACGTTCTTTTCCAGGGGGGGTGAGAATTCTTTTCATGGTGTACTGGTGGGGGGAAGGGGGTGGGGTATTGTAAGGGTTCGGGTTTATGTGGGGGATGTGGCGAGGGGATCTTTCCATGAAAAGGGGGAAGGTTTTCATGGGGGGAAAAAGGGGGACAAAATGCACACCACAGGTAAGCCATGAATTCACTCAGCTTGTATTCAAAGGGACACCTTAATGACAATAAGGACCTTGGTAAATTAATATATAATTATCACCTCTTATCTTATCATAATTCAACCTATCCTCTTTTCCGACAAAAAAAAAGGACCTCCAATACCTAAACCCAGCATACACATAAATAAAACCGACCATTGGGCAAAACTAAATACGTATTTATGAAATAAATATAAATTCAACATCCCAAACCATGGGCCAAGACCAGATGTATACACTCGCTGCGTTATAGTGCATAGACAGGGACTGTTTAGCTAATTTTCATAAGATCAGGCTCTTTATTCTGATTAATATTATCAACCCCCACCTAACTAGATTAAGGGTGTTACCTTTGAACAACAATCACACACCGGACATTGTTGCCATAAATTGATTACCGGGGAAATTCTAAGTTACAAAGTAACAAACCATTAATCGAACCTACGGGGTGAATCCCCCTTGAAATAAACACTTTTAAAATAAGACCTTTTTCTTTAAAAATTGACTGAACGTTCGTTCTAATAAACAACATTACCTACCCTCCCCACGTGCCGTCTCTCCCCCGTAACTTTTTAAACCAATTTAAAAAAGTTGTAACATATAACGAATTAAACAGTTTCGGAGAAAAGCCATATTATAGGGTGAGAAAAAAAAGGGTAAAAAATTAAATTATGAAAAAATACCTTTAATAACAATTTATGCAATTGTATGGTAATTGAGCCAAAAATTTCAACAAAACCTGGCATTAAATTCAAAACGTTTTCAGAAAACCAAAATTAACAATAACAACAACACAAGCTAATGCACATAACAAAGGGTTTCACCTTTACTAACTGAAGGTTCTGAACCAACAGCCATGAACAGCACACACAGTAGGCTAAAGAAAACAACCCTTAAAACCTGAAAAAAACCACACGTAACTCAGTAAGATTATTCGTAAGTGATGAAAAAGAAAAAAGGGGCAGGTCCCAAGACTTTTCAAAGACCAAATCAGGAGAGAGGAACCGAACTACAGAAAGTAGATTTTATTGGTTTAAAACAATGATACTAATTTTCGGAAGTTGAGGACAAAAAAACGCAGGCAAGAATTTCAGACCCGTACAACACAGCAGAGGGGGCAGTTCCCCAGGAGAGGGACGAGGCCAGCCTTTAATCATGGTTCGGGGGAATACAGATCCCTGCGCATCATTTTTTAAGTCAATCCCCGACGGAGTTCAGGGCTTAGGGGTTCAAAGGATGCCAAGGCACTTCATCTGTTTGTTTTGCCAGCGTCATCGCCACTCATGCATTTCCAGGCATTCAGTAGGTTCACAAGATCGTTCACTAACCTTTTCGCAACGTGCGCCCCCCGAAGAAGCCCTCTGTGTGAGGGATGGTAGGGTGATTTCAATTTAAACTCTCTTTCCTATCCTATCTCCCTTTAACCAATTGTTAATTTTTAAAACAAAACCCATATTGTATAGAGTCAAACCAATCATGGGGGGGCAAACACACTTCTTTCAGATGTTAAAAACCATTTATTTTTAGCCCCTGCATTTGGTTGTGATTTTTGAGGCTTGCGGTTCCCTGTCAGTCAACCTGTTAACCACAAGTATGGTGTTTACCAACCGCCATGGCACATTTTCACACACAAAACCCCTATGTGACACAGGAACAAAAAAAACATTTGCTTTAACCATATAATTGTGACACCTCCCTATACTTTATTTTCATCGTCTTATACAGACCACGTTGTTGAATAAGGGAGGCGCCGAAAGCTAAGGAACGAATTTGTATCCCTGCAATATAGACCCCCCAGTACATAAAAAAATATTCTGTTACAGACATTCTAAAAAGGAAGCACGAAGATAGAGTTTTCTACTTTCCGCACCGTAAAGACTTGGAAGGACGTATTCTGTCGAGTTTTCACGACACAGTACAGCTCATGTACCCGTGAAAGGTGGCCCGGGGTGATAAAAGTATCTTGAACTAAAAATAAATATCTTTTTTGAAAAGCGACTTCATCCAGGTGGCAAAGAAAACATTCAGGCTATTAGACCCCACCAAGTCATATTGTATAATAAATAACCATTTACTATATTTTCTCTTCAGTCGTGGGAATACACGAATACCTGATAAATTAATGTGGTCAAATCGACCGGCAATTTCATATTCGTTCGTTTTTTTGGTCATATAATACAACATTAACAAACTAGGATTTTAACAGTGTCCTAGTTTTTGACATAATATAACATAGGATACAATCAAAAACTAAAAGGGAAGGAAAAATTTCTATATTCTTTGTCTTAAATTACGTCAAGTATTTCTCTAAAAAAAATAACTAAGGTCTAATCTATACGCCAATCCAAAACATCCTTTTGTAGCTTCTCCCTCACCTTCGTATATACTGCCTCCTGATTTTCCTGATAAATCAAAGGGAGGGGGAAAATTAATCTGCGTAATAAGTTATTATTCATGGTCACTTCGGTTAATGGGATATTGTTTTTCTGTCGTACATCATTTGCTTCTTTTTTTATATGTATTCAGCTTTTTCTTCTTTTTTTTACTTTAAGGACAGGTGTCAAAAAAAGCTCCCATCTACTTCCAATTTGTTGGGAAAAGTTGTTGTTCTCTTCTTTTTGCCAATTTTTGAAAGGGAAAATAACCAAAAAAATGATGCTAACTGACCAATTACTTGTAGTTTACTTCAATTTTGCATTAACTTCATAGGGGTCGGCTTCTTATTCTTTTATCGGTACCCCAGGTTGTCCTAGGAAATCTTTTTGGGGAGGGGGCTCAATTGGGACATTGGGAAACAACTTTAAAAGTTCTTTGTTGCTGGTTATATCTTACCAAACAAATCATTATCGTTTTTATGTACACCTATAGGCTTCTATAGAATAGTTTAGATTTTTACTTTATTTTTCCTCACTAACTCTAGGTCTTTCTACCTCTTATCTTATTTGATTCTACAGGCCATTTTCATTCTAAATTCTTCTTGTATTTACGATTGAATGTAATCTGGAGGAGTTAGGTCTTGTTTAGAGTAGGTCTGTGGACCTTGATCTCCTCTCTGATTTATTCCTAGTGTTTAGTGGTCTGAATTCTGGGGAAAGTAATATCCAATTTTAATATTATTTATTACAAAAAATGTTTATTACCTTTTACGATTGTAATTTTAGTAATAATTGCTTTAACCCAATTATATCATAGGGGGGATTAACAATAATTACATATTAGGATTTTTTCATGGGTAGGGGGGGGGGGGGGGGTGGTCAATGGTATCGGGGGGTTATTTTGGGAGGGGGGATTCTGTTATATCAAGTATTGAAGGGATAGTTTACCTTATTTTTGACGGGGGGGGATTATATGTCTCCTTTTGGGGGATTAATTGTTAATGGGGATCATATTGGAACCCTTCCCATTTGCATTCATATTTGAAGCATTTTCAGACAATTATGCATATCTTTAATTTTAATAATATACTCTGTATTGTTCATGACTGGATTCATTTAATATTAGCCATTTCATCATCTTTTAAACTGTCAGTATACGAATCAAGAATTATATGATATATTTTTGATTTATTTTTCACCTTTCGTACATTTCATTTTTTTTGCTAATTAAGCCCTCAGATTTTATTATTTTTTTCCCTTTTTTTTAAAAAGCGATTATTCTAAAATTGATCGGGGCATTATTTTTGAGTAAAGCGGTTTCATTTCTTTTATTTTTAATTAATATTTAAATCGTGGGGGGGGCTATTTTGTTACAAATTATATAAGCCCATTTCTGTTATAAAGTAAACATTAAAAAACAACATTCTCCAACAAAAAAGTACAAAGAGAAAACCTCTAACAAAAAAAAAAAAAAAAAAATGGGGGAAATATAGAAACATGTCTTTTACGTTAAAATTGTAATTATAACTATTTTTGTATTCGGTCTATTTTATATAGTTAACGTAATATGTTAAATTACCTAATTTAAAAATGTTCGCTTTTCGTTCTTTTTTCTTTACACTCCATTTTTTTACATACATCCTATCTAAAACAAATCCATTTTTTATTATTTTATATAAAAAAGTAAAATTTAATATGAAAAATTTTTTTTTGTTTTTTTGTTTTTTTTTAATTTATGTCCATGTACCGGTGGGAGGGGGCCCAAGATCCCAAAAAAACAACCTGCAATTTTATTTCAAAAAAACGTTTTTTTTTTTTTTCCAAAAAATGAAATTAACAAAAAACCAGTTTTGTTTTTTTTTTTTTAAACTGGAAACGGTTAAAAGGAAATCGGGACCATTAAACAAACTTAAAAAACGAACCAGAAAAGTAATTTTTCCGTATATGTGGAAAAGGGAACTGTGGGGGTCCCCCCCCCCCTCCTCAAAACGCCCCCCTCGCCTTTTCCTTTTTTACGCTAAATTTTTTTGACCTTCACTCTGTTCCCTCCACAAACCTTTTTTAATTTTTTTTTTTTTTTAAAACCATGAAAAAAAAACTTTTAAGGTTGCGTAAAATAGAGCGAGGGGCGTTTTTTTTGAGGAGGGGACCATCAGGTTCCCCCCCCCACCACTAAATCCCAGAATGGATTAAATTTTCTGTTTTTCCGTTTTTTTTTTAAAGTTTTTTTTTTAATGTCCGCCCTTTTCTTTTAAAACTTTTTCCAGTTTTTTTTTTTTAACAAAACTTGTTTTTTTTTTTTTTTGTTTTTTATTTATTTTAAATTTGTTTTAAAAACCTGGATCCTACAGGTTTGCGGAGTTGGCTTCGGAGACAAACGAAGAAAACCATTTTTCGGACCATTAAAGAATTACTTAAAGGGGGGGGGGGGGTCACGGGTAAAAGAACTTATGGTTCCAAACGATTTATTAATCCCGCTCCTTTGAACGCGAAACCTTTTTTGGCCCCTTTTCAAAACTGCGCTCTTTGGGAACACTAAATTTTACTCTTGAAGAAAACCCTAATTTTTAAATCGAAGGTTTACATGTGTTTCCAAATATCCCCCCAGTCGTAATTATGAAAAAGGCCGGTGCGGGAAATGTAGTAGTTAAAACAGTGGGTCCCCCAGTTTTAGTTTAAAGTAATTGTTTTTTTGAGGAAAATGCACCATTAAAACAGTAAACCAAATGTTCGAAGTGGGGGGACCTCAAGTTCTATGGTTTTTCAAAAAAGGCAAATTTTTGAAAGAAAGTTTAACTTCCATAGTTTAGTCTGCCAAAAGTGATATGCGGTTTATCCAGGGTAACTTTGAACCGCTGGGACCAAAAAATGCGGGGGGACCAAAACAAGTTTTTGAAAACCAGGGACCCCAATTTGAAATTTGTTAATTTTCGTGTTACGGCGCATTAAATGGGGCATTTATAAGTTTTTTGGAAGGAGCCTGTTTGGTATTTTTGTTTCTTTTCGCACCGAATATGACTAGCCCCCCAGGCTATTATTTCTGCCCGGCAAACTTTGTAAACACTGCCTGTACATCTTTTTTTAAAATATAAACTTGAAACTTGTGGTATCCCCCCAACCCTAATCGATTTTTGGTTAGCATACGGTGCTTGTCCCCCCAGGGATTCATCCCCTTCGGTTTTTTGATACGGGGTATTTTTTTAACCAACTATGTAACCTAAACGCCGGTTTGTTTCCTAGCCCCAAATTTACAAGTCATTACCCAGATGGGAACCATCATTCTTGTATCTAATTAGCCCATAGATAATCCCATGGTGGGGAAACGTATTTTTTTTTTACTTTTTTTTTAATTATTTTTTTTTTTTTAGCCACAAGAATGTACCGAAAAAATAAACATAACCAGAAATAATTTTTGCCCCTCTCATTATGGGTATAAGCAAGGAAGCCAACCGAAGATTTTTTTTAACTGAACCAAAAAAAAGATAAGTGCCAATAGAAAAAATTCACGGTTTTAAGGTGCACGTGGTAAAAAATTTAGGTTTTTTTTTGGGGACCCTAAAACAAATTTCCAGGGTTATTATTTCCCCTAAATTTTTTTTGGGGTTAGGGAGGGGTAAGGTTTAATAATTAGATATGTACCTACAAAAAGACAAACACCCATTGTTGTTTAACATAATTAAAAAAATAACTGTCCTATATGGTCCCCCCCGAATTAATCCAAAAACTAACTAGGCTAGTTTTTTTTACATACGGAATTGTTTTCCCGAGAAACAAAGCTATATGGCCGGCCCCCCCATTTCCCCCCCCAAATGAATCAAAACAAACAACCCTGTTTGTGAGGGAACTTGTAGAGACAAAGGTAACAATAAAGGGCATGTTCCCCCCAGGTGGCGTTTTTCCCGCCTGGAGGATCCACTTGCGGGCCCCGGCAACTAAGACGCCCCTTTAGCACGGGGCCCCGCAAAGCAATCCAAGCCGTTTGCCACCGAACCCCCCATTGTTTTCTTATTTAACAGAAAAACTTAGGGGGGGGGGGGGGAAACAGAACTTGTGTTCCTTTGCGCCTAGAGAAAGAATACGGATGCGTGTTTAATTATTGTTTATCAATTTTTTTTTTTTCCATGGGAACCACTATATCCGTTCAAAAAGCGTTAATCCCTCAGTTAGTCCCTTTTTTACTTCTAAGATATTAAATAAACGTGGGGGAGAAGGGCTTTCATTATCCGAACGGAAAGTCTCAAAAGTTGTCTTAGTAAAACCCTTTAAACTAAGTTAAACCCGAAAAGGGGGGGAAAAATTGGAAGGGCCCGGTAATTAGCCTATGAAAGGGGCCCCTTTTGTTTTACGTCTCAAACCCCCCCGGAGGAAAAAAAAAATATTTTTTTTTTCCATGGAGGAATGTTTTGTTTTTTTTTTTCTTTGGGGGGAAAGGGAACCATTCTTCCCCAGGAAGGGGTGACAATTTAATCCCCCCTAAGGTTTTTTTTTCATTAGTGGAATTAAAAAAAAAGGCACCTTACGAAAAAGTGTGACTAACATTCCAAAATTCTTTAAAAGCGCTTTAGAATGAAGTCAAGGTTGCTAGGAAAAGGGGCGAACAGCCCCCTTCATTATCACTATACAATATAATTTTTCTGTTTCGTTTTTTAAAAGTTTTGGGATTGGTACTACCCTTTACTTTTCAGTTGAAAAAACTTGGTTCTTATTTTTTTTTAATTAATTTTCTTGATCGTTTTTGTTTTCTAAAAAACCAATGGCTTGGGGAAAAATCCGGCGGGCCCCGTCATAGGGGAAAAATTTAAATGGTCAACTTTCCCCCATGAGAAAAAACCTTTCTTTCCATGGGGAAAAGATCCTCCCATTTAACCCACCCTTTTGACCCCCCCCCCCCCCGACTTTACCCATGAAAAAAAAATCCCTCCTTGACAACAATGGTCTGTTTATTATTTTCCACCAAAACCCAAAAAAAATTTATATTGTTTAAAACATTGGGGATAAAGTTCATAAACTTTTCAGGGGCCCCCACCTCTCCCCCCAGGGGGGGACTTTTTGGGGGAAATTAAAGGTCCCTGGTAAAAGGGACGACGTTTATTTTTATTAAAATTTTCGGGGGAACCCATTGCTGAACAAAAATTGGCGATTTCCAAAAAATTTTTTGATCGGGTGACCTTTTGGGAAAAAAAAGGAGCCTTGTGAGGTGAGGGGGCCCATAATTGCCCTCACATTTTTTTTTTTAATTGGTCACTTAAAAAGGGGGCCACTAAAAAAACTTTAATTTTTACTTTTCGAATGAGCCCTCGACGATATTATAGGGGACCCCACTGGGGATTGATGTTCGATCACCCCTGGGAATAAAAAAAAACATTAAAAAAAAAAAACCAAAAAAACCACAAAATTATAAAAAAACCTACGGCATTTTTTTTTTTTTTCTTCTTTTTTTTTTCGTGATCTTTTCTTTCTGGCAAAAAAAAAAAATTAACAAAAAAAATTCCAACTATTTTTGCAAAGCTTTAGGGAGCTTGAACCCTTCTATAGGTTGGGGGTTTTCTTCTGATTTACGCTGAAATTCTGATGGTGTGGATTTTTTGCATTTAGGGTTTTCTATATAAAAAGCTTTTTAAGGGGGGGGCCTCCTTTTTTTGAAAATCGGCCAAATTTGTTTTTTTTAGGGGCCGGGGCGTAAACCTTTGGATGGGGGGGGTGAGGGAAAACCAAAAAAAAAAAAAAAAAAAAAAACGTGGAGGGGAAATCTTAATATGTGAAAATCAGTATTAAAAAATTAATTCTTTTTTGATGTTATATATGTGGGGTATTCAACACATTATCCCGTTTTTTTAGAGTTTTGGTTTTACTATTGAAATCTGGGGTCCCGGGGACTCCCTGTACTTAACAGGGTCGTTACCAACGACAACTGTTTGAGTGTTTGATTTTTGCACGATGTTTACTAAAACTTGGTTATTTTCAAAAAAAACCAGTTGTCTGTCGAAAAACAGGGTTTGTATTGGGCCTCAATTTCCCGCTTTTTACCTATGGGATTGTTATTATGAAAAAAAAATTTCAATTTCGTAATGGCTGGGGGGGGGGGTGGGGGGGGGGGAACAAAGGGTGATTCTTTTTTTTCAACGGGCGACTTGCGTTTTTGCTAGGGGGGATGACAGGATTTTACCAAAAAAAAAAAAATTTCTCTTTTTTCCGGCCAAAAAAACCGTCTTTCGGATTAACAAAAAACAAAAAAAAGCCAGGTTTGTTCCTCAGGGTTTGGCGGTTGGGGAGCGGGGATGTGTTTGTCGTTAAGGGAAAGGGATTTAAGTGGAACATGGAAAAACTTTTTCTGGTGAGGATGTAAAGAGGGAAGAAAGCCTTCGGTTACAGGTGATTAGGGATTTCGAGGAATGGAAAGTAGCGGTGTAAGCTGGTCTTGGGTCCTCAGGGAGGCCTGTATTGGCTCGAATGACGTATTGTTTAGTTTAGTTAGTAGTTAAGATCTAAAATGGTTAACCTGGAACAAATTTAATTTAGGGGTATTTATTCTCTTTTAATCTTTAGGGATAATGAAACGTTGGAGGATCTGTCAATGAAGGAAGCTTTCATGGGGGAAGGGAAATTGCCATGAAGGGGGCGCCGGGGACTTG